>BMAW01024902.1:280710-308148 GCA_019974015.1 Nephila pilipes
GGGGGGGGGAGCGGAATAAATACAATTTTCTGTTCATGGAAAACAAACTTCAAAAAATTGCATTATTCATTTCTAGTAATATATAACGTTGTGATTACTTATGGATTCTCAGAGGTTTAACATTAGAACAAATTTCAAACATATACCGAATATTTTATATTCCCCCCCCCCAATTCTATTTTGTGAGTATCATATCGCTTAAAGTGGAAAAATCCCTGTGAAATCAAGATTTTTCGTTTTAAAATGCACTATAAAAATTATAGAATACCAACGTTTTTTCTAATTGTAGAAGGCCTGACGTTGCCAACAAAATCAATAGAATATTAGTTTTATGCAATGAAATATATTGGTCTATGAAAACTGTCTGTACTACTCGTATGATAAATCTTTCCAATATTCTAGAATAAAAAATATTTGATGCAATCAATAAGAAACTTTCTACTTGCTTTGAAAGAAGTGGTAGAAAAGAAATTATGAAAAGGGCAGAGCCTCAGGAAAAAGCCACTTGATAATGTTTTAACTATCAGAGGTGATGGCTTTTGAAAGAAAAGGATATTTATTACTGCTTGGAGTGCATAATGGAAGAAATAGGAAAAGTCTTAGGTTTAATATTACTGTCGTCCTATTGCAAAGAGTGTGAAATTTACTAAACGTAGTCTCTAATAAACTTACCCATACTATCGAGCGACAGCTGGTTACAATTCTATCATGAGACAGCTTTCAGACAACCACAAAGGAGCTGCAGACTACACACCAAGTTATGCTGCCACTACAAAGGAATCTGAACATCCTCCTCTTCAGCTACTAATTAACTCTGCAGAGCTTTTACCACACAGAGGGATAAAATGGCTCCCTTATTCCCTATAGAAAAATGACCGACAGTCTGAATGAGACGTGGGTTATTAAACAACTAATGGCCAAAGAGGGATTCATGTGTCCCTCAAGTATCTCATCAAGAAAAAGGAAGTCTTCTTTCATGCAGGAAGTAGTTCTATTTAAGACGGTTCTCGGTGAAGAAATTAAAACTGATTAACACCCATAAGATGACACTGAGTATACCATGGATTTTGGTATACTGTGTTGGCTGGAATTTCCCAGTTATGCTATAAATATACCTCTATAGTACTTTTGTTTAATCGAGGTAATGAGAGACACCCTAAAGTTTCACAGTTGTTAAGTTAAATGAGCCTTCAAATTTATTGCATTGCTGGAATACCTTTTTTTTTTAAAGGAAAGTTGTGGAAAGAAAGGAATATGCTAAAAGATAATCCAAACAGTCTCTTTTCTCCTGATAAAAACGAAATTTAAAGGAAGAGATGAGACTTTTAAAGGTGGTGAAGATTAAAGGTGTAAATTTCATTTATTTTTGTGAGGAAAATATTATGATAATAGTAAAAAATATAACAATAATAAATAAATAAATAAGGGAAAATTATAGCGAATACAACTGTAAAATAATAAAAAAAAAATGTGAGGAGAGTTGCCAGGGATCTATCACCAGAAATGTTGTCATAAGTTATTTTCGGAGGTGTCCAAAGTTATTTTAAAAAACCAATCAATATAATGATTATTATTTGACAGTTTGTGTAGATATATTTAATTAGTATTAATTTTATAGTACAATATTTGTACATTAATTTATTGGGTAAAAACTGAGCTATGTACCAGAGCCTAATATATTCCAGTGAAGTAGAATCTGCACAAAACCAAAATTACAACTTCAGAGAATTGAGTAATTACATATCAGGGGTGGCTATACGTGGTTCACGAGCCGGCTCTTGTGCAAATAGAATATATGTATGAAATATAGTAAACTATAAATATTCAGAAGTAATTAATTTTTTACATTTCTTATTACAAAGTTAGTAAACTGTCAATGTCCTAAAGAAATTATTTTATTTCAGTCCCCGTTAGTTAAGAAACTTAATACTGTTATTCAACAATGTTAAAAAATATTAAATATATGTATATATATATATATTGTTTGATTCTATCAAACAATTAGTGATGCTTTACGAATGTTGTCCATCTTAGCTTTCGAAAGTTTGGTTGATGACTCCTTAGGGGGTGGTTCTCACCAGCTCAATTAAATACTGATAAGTTAAGATCAACAGACGCTTATTTTTAATAAATTTAAGGGTTGAAAATGAACACAAAAATATGAAGTACCGAAACTTAAGAATAGTCTTAGTGCACATTCTTTTGTTTAATAACATTTTTTTTTATTCCTGAATCTGTATTTCTCTCTTTCTCTCACTAAACTTATTAGTTGAACAACCATTTTGTCTTTGGGAAGACCTACCCTCAGAAGCTCAAGCAACTTTCTTCTTTCCCAATTAATTCTACTTTCTTACTGGCCGTGGTAGACTAGTGGTCTTTTTTCGCGGCAGGAGGTTTTCGTCGAGTCGCGGGCTCGAACCTTGATGCCTCTAAAGACCCTCTATGTAGCTGGGACTGATGCATGTTAAATCTGTTTCAGGTCAAATGCCTTCATGGGCGTGGTGTGGAAGTTTGGAGATGGAGTTGCAAGATCTGGTATCGTTCTCGTCACTTGACCGAGGCTTAAAATTACGATGTTCGTCACCAATAGCCTAATATGTGTAAAGTGTATTGCCCTCACACCATAGGGCTTATGTTAAAAAGTTATTCAAGTACTTGGTCAGAAAATTGAAAATGTCCGATTTAACTTCAATAATTTAAAAAGCGAATGTAACTGTAAGGTACTAATGAATAAATTATGTAGCTTAATTATCAATTAATATAATTAAAATTTTATGCGATTTGTTTTTGTATATCAGTTACATAAAAATGTTACATGAAGTTTTTTCTGTTACTGAATTAATTATGAACAACTTCTGTTTAAAATTATATAAATATAATTTTATGATGCAAAGTATAAACATAAACAAAATATAAGAAGTGCTCCTAAGAATTTTATTTCACTGCAAATATAGGCTTATAGCATCAGTTATTTGGCTTTGAGAGGGTAATATTTTTAACAAATATGAAAAACATTTTCAAAGAATTCAGTTAAATTTTTAATGGAAAATGTATAATAATTTTGAAGATTCTGAGATGGAAGCGCCTAGATATTAACTGATCAAAAAACTCTTGGATTTTATACTTGTTTCATAAAAACTTAAAAATATAATGTATACTTAGAATCACATTTGACACAGACATAACGCGAAAAAAATATAACGTATATTTGCAATAAATGCTTATTTAAAAGTTGAAACAACTTTGATTTCGAAAGACGGAATTTTGTTTTCAGTTTTTTGCTACGAATAGTAATTTATTTGCTTTTCATTCTTTTTGTATGCCAGTACACTTAATGAGAAAATTAGAGTTAACTGAAAAATTGTTTTCGTGCTTTGTTTGTTTCATACGAAGACAATGAATATTATTAAGGAGACAGAAATTTCCTCTCGTGATTTCCATAATATGATTGAAATATGAGCACAATGTATTGAAAAAATGAGTTTCAGCCAAATATTGAATTAAATTTAAGCAACAATGTTTTTATAAAAATTATTCCAGTGGTTCTAATGCTTAAATTTGTGATAATAACTCTTTCGTTAGAGTAAAAAATTTAATTCAACGCATTACAACAATTAGATTAAAATTTTACATTTTATGCTTCACGAAACAGTAATTTGCATTTTGTTGTATTTTTTAAATAATAAATTAAGAAAATTAATTAATTTTGACGAATTTCAGTATTAATTTAAGTTAGATTCTCTTTTCTTGACATTTCCTTCACTGAATTAAAACTTGTTTCTTTAAACATCATTTCAATAACACAAATTTACCGATACAAACAAATTCTTATAAACACACACAAAATATTCCCAAACTGGATAGTCTATTAGTGGTTAGTTCGTAAGCTTCCATGAATTATGAATCTTTCTCTAATATTTACCATTTATCACAATTAACAAGCTTCTATGATTTCATTTGGTGATTTCATTTCGGAAACAATCTGTAAATATTCGCTAAAAATAAGCATTTATAGATAACAGTACATTTTTCAGGAAAAAAAATATACTGGTGCTATTTGTGGCAATCAGCCGGCGTCAATAAGCAACAAAAATTCATTTCAAATTTTAAGAAATTGACTAATAACGACACAAAACTGTATTCTGGCTGCACCTATTCTATAAAAAGATACATATATATTTCTAATTTATTCAACTCTGCTTGAATCAATCAATTTTTTTGGGTAAAAATGTATTCTAATATTTCCTCTCCTATACTTTAACATAGAATATTAAATATGAAATTTAAAATAAAGGCAAAAAATTGCATATATGTTTAAAAAGTTGAAAATTATTAGAACATTATCTAATAAATAATTCTATGGGTTCTATTCCTAGTAGTTCATATTAACATTTCTTCTACCTGAAAATCTAATCGAACTTTGGGTCCTATTTCTTAAGATCAGCCGAAGACAACTTGAAATCTTCCCACAGTAAGCAAATGGAGGAGGTGAGGCAGCTCAGAAGGGACACAAGTTGCGGATCCTTGCTTTTGTCAGTGGCCTTTTCTCCGTTCGAAATGTCATTTTGAAAATCGAGGATGATTAATGTGAGAGTCGATTACCATAACCACGATCGACGACGATTTTTCTTAAAGATTCAAAGTCTTTTAATTTAAAGACGGATCGTTCTCCGAATATCCAAAACCTACCTTTATTAACGAATGTACAGAATTAAGAGCGTCGATTCATAAAATCTTTCTAAATTTAGATTACATTTACACGCAGATTAAGAACTCGGTCATAGCTGAGAAAATTTATTCTCACACCGAGATGTTTGGAACACAAATATTGTGGAACAGTACCAATTAATAAACCTAACCAGTGAAATGTCAGGGCTTCTTTCACAGTTCTAAGATCGGCCGGTAAAAAGCGTGAAATACGTAGACTTGTATAAGGAAAAATACTGCCTTAAGGGCTTTGAAGACTCTTTTAAATGTACGAAGGAAATGAGCACGCTGCAAATTGCTCACGATATCTCCAAAGCAGGAGAAATATTTGAAAAATTAGATTATAATTCCGGTAATTAAAAAAAACTATCCATTTTCCAAGTCATGACTAATAAAATAGGCCACACCAAAGCCTTAGCAGTTTCAGTTCGCTGCATCACCCGTACTATTTCGTATTCCGACATCGTTCAGGAAAAAGTAATCAAACTTAAGGAAAACTCTAATCCAAATTTTCTCATACTCTCAATTATTAATATATCCGCTTTCTTAAAACAAATCTTAGAAATAGTTTCCGACTTCAATATTGACAGCAAGCTCTTAGCTAAGGTATTCCTAAAATTATTCCCCTCAAGATGTTTGTGAACGATAAAAAAGGATCATGTGTAGCTTCTTCAATAAGTACGCTCTGCCTTTAATGAGTACATGTACCCTTACATTTTTGTAATGAAAATTCTTTGAGTCCCGAGTTCCAAGAATTAGCAGCTTCGTTAAAGAGCATAATCTTGAAATACTTTTGGTTCAGGAAATTCAGTTTCGATCGAGCCAGAGACCTCGAACCTCAAACTACCTTCTAATTAGAGATGATAGGCCTAAAACTGTTTCTACTTGTTTTGATGCAGGTAACTCTATCTGCTGTGAACAAAACTTTTTCTCATTTGAGCTGATCAGACTGTTTGCCTCTTCCATCTGTACATCAGCTGGAACATTGCACCTTAGAAAAATGCACATTTTTCAAAATAAGAAAAATAGCCGCCGCTCCTTGATTCATCCCAGAAGGAAGTTATTCATTAAAATCTCAAAATAGATCCTATTTTAGAAATTAGAAGAACGATCTATTCAATTTTTTTTATAAACTATCCAAACGAATTATTAAAAGTACTATGGTATAGACACATTACTTTGATTAGAAATTCTATGAAATTTCCGAGAATAATCCTGGAACAAAATTTAATTAATTTTTAATTAGTCAAATGACTTCAAACCTCTTCATATTTCTTATGTTAATCTGCGGGGATGTCACTTAAATTGATTCCCATTTAAAGCCTTTTTTTAGATGAAAAGAGATGACTTTTCATAGTTTAATAGGTTTCACTATGTAGCATAAGAGTAATAATTTTATAGTATTAAAGAGCCTAAGCAGCTTAATGGAACCAGAACATCGTACGAATTGTCAAGGATTCCAATAAGTTTTTTCTAAATTTTCATTTAGTTAGTTACGTGGCAAGACAATAGACAGTGCCGGGGGAAACAATCTCTTTTAAAACTGTTTAAACTGTACTGTTCATCCAACTCCAAAATTATAAAATTCTTTATACCCTGATACAGAAAGGGATTTATCTCTGTGCAAGACAGTTCAAGCTTAAATTTGCTGTAAAATCTGTATATAAATTTCAACTTTCTGAGCAGAATATTAATTCGGAGAACAGTACTCAGTTCTTCGAGCGAACTTTATCAGTCAACGAGAAATGTTCATAGTCCGTCCACAAAATGTGTTGCTAGCTGCTGTTATCATCGTCATACTATATGAGAAATTCTTTATCAAATTCTCACCTTACTTGGTTATAAACCGCTTGTAACGTCTGAACCTCCTGGAATCGATGCGGATACATGCAGAGAATAGATCGCTGAATCTTGAGAACCACACAATGTAGCAAATCCAGCTCACCTGAAACACTGCATGCATTTATTTTCCCCATTGCATGGACAAAAAATAACTAATCCTAATTATAATTCCTTATTTTTCAGTAAACTATCATTTTTCGCTTGTTGAGAGTTGGTAACATATTGAAGTGAATTTAGCATGAATGACTGCTCAATTCCTGTTTGAGCCTGAGAATTTCTCTCTTTAGAGAAAAATATTAAAATTATTTTCATTTTTCTCTCTGGCAGAAATTTGACAGATTAGGATATTGCTTATCACATGATGAGTACCGGACATGCATCTTGGGATTTTCTGGCAATATAGACATATGACTAAAAGGTTGTGCAAGCAAGTATTATTCCTAAAAACAAAAAAAAAATATTAGAACAATTTCAAAAAAGTTTATTTAGTCTCTATTTTCGTAGTTTTCACTATGTAATTAAGCAAAAAAAAAATCAAAATAGAAATTTACTTGCACTAATTCCTAACAATCTTACCCTACAAAACCTCTCCTGTCATGCGAAATATTATTATTGCCTGAAGAGCTTAAGAAGGCACATTTGTTTTGTACCAGATACCAAAGGAAGTGAGAAAGGATTTCATATAAAAATGACTCTCAGAATTCCGTTCCCAATACTTAACCGTCAGTAAGATGCTTGGTGTTACACATGAACCAGTGATGCTGGGACACTCGAGAATTTCAATTACATCCACTGCACGAATTGCAAGCACATGTTAGATACTTTCAGAAAGATGTACCGTAACAAGAATGTACAAAATAATGATGACTGTATTTAGAATTAAACACACACACAAAATGTTCGTGTCACTTATATTGACTCTTTCTTCCTTTACTGCCTCCGCTGATGTACTTCAGATGCTCTTGATGCTTTTGATAAACAAAACAAAAAAGTTTTTTAAAATGAATATGTAAAAGTTTCTATAATATGATTTTTGCTTTTATTTTCGAATTCATTTAAGGAGATAATCTTTTTATAAAACGTTTGAGAATAGCATAATCACGATTTTATTCCATAGTTCGTTCTGGGGTAATAATGAATATAAGTGTGACAATGAGTATTTATCACGTCCTTTTTGTTGAATATTAATACTACCTTACTTCCGTTGCTGTTGAAGTTGCACCATATCTTACGGATGTCTGTCTTCCCATCCTGTCACAGTCCTCCTCTTCCTGAAATTCCTTTTCGTGATATCTAAATCTGCTTTAGAATTCAACACTACGCACTTTTATCATATAATATATCTTTCCTCTTGCCGTTCAAAATGCTGTTTTTCTTAGAGATAAGGCACATAAATTGACGGTGCAGTAACACGTGTTTTTCTCTATATTATGAATATTATGGTAGATTGTCTTTAATTCGCCTTTCCATGCCAGATTTTTACCATTTTCCGCTGAAATGTTTTTCAATTGAATCTTTCAAAGCCGAGAGCCCCATTTATGGTCATGGTACTTCAGTCCTTATGAAGGAAAACATAAAGTTTGATGTTTGGGTAAGCTCAACAATTCAGTCACGAAGAAGATCAGATAACTGAAATTTAATGATGGATGCAAAAATCTCGTAAATTCTAGTATTGAGTTCAAAAGAGATAAAATAAAAATATGACTATATAGTCTTACTGAATTTGTCAAAAAAAATGTAACACAATTTTATATTATTAAGTGTTTAAAATACATTGCCTGAAACTCACAAACCAGTTCCGCTAAATTAGAATGTATTCACACACGCACACTTACACAAATACTTGAGAAATATTAGAGGGTAAAAATTCACATATACCTGAAAACTGAATATTCACCATTTATATCATAACTTTCCATACTTGAAAAAATATATACGCATAACATATAATTTTAAATGTACAAAAATAGATTAAAAACAATTTATTATTGTTACTTTAGTGACAAAATTTTCATCCTTTAATATATTTATTATTTTATTGACAAGAAAGGGATTTAAAATGCCACAATACTTGAAATTTTTGTACGAGAACATTATATTCAAAGATATACATTCGTATAATGTGTGTATTCGATTTCATTAACTCCTATATTACACTTAAAGCATACCATCCTGTCATCGCAAATAATAGAATTTTATGAACTTTGTGACATTACAGATATGTTTTATTTTTCTAAAGTTCGTTCTCTTTGTCGAAGAGGTAGCATTGCTAAGCATAAGAGCTTAGTGCTAATCATCTTTGGCGCTTTTGTATATATATATATATATATATATATATATATATATATATATATATATACGAGGGCTATTCAGAAAGTAAGGAACGTTTCCGTCTGACGTCGCTAGTCGGGCGCCGATCACGTATATTTTGGTGTCTGCGTGCTCGGCATCTCAGTCGGCGTCCAGCCATCACAACGGGAACATTTCCACGCTGCCCGTTTTTTCGATATTCATGCTCTAAATGTGCTCTGCAATTAAAAATCCCACCAGTTGTGAGGTGCGGTCTGTGATATGGTTTTTGTTGGCAAAAAAAACCTAAAACCTATGGAAATTTATCGGCAAGTGTGTGAAGTGTACGGAAACAACGTAATGAATGAAAGTTCAATCCGGAAATGGTGCATTCAGTTTAAAAATGGCCGAACTAACGTTCACGATGAAGAGAAGAGTGGACGCCCTAGCATTGTGACTGACGAAATGGTCGCTAAAGTTGATGAAAAGATTCGTGAAAACCACTTTTTCACAATAACGGAGCTTTCGCTTAGTTTTCCACAAGTTTCGCGGACTTAGTGGTTTGAGATTGTCATACAAAAGTCGGCAGAATTCTATGACGAGGGAATTTCAAAGCTTGTACACCGCAATGATAGGTGCATCAATTTGTTTGGTGACAATGTAGAAAAGTAGAATTTTAGTCGCTCTTTCTGATGTATATAATAAATTTTTTTTCTCGTACTTAGTTTCTTTTTAATTCCAAAACATTCCTTACTTTCTGAACATCCCTCGTATATATATATATATATATATATATATATATATATATATATAAATTATTGGGATTTTCTACCCTCATTCACGGAGTTGGCTGAAATTATAAAAGTTTATAACTTGTTCGATTGTACATACACTTCTTAATAAACTATCTGCAGTGCATAGATCTTCTTCCTTGTCCCTTTCTTTTACGAGCTACTTTTTTCGAATTTTATTTTTAAATCGTGGGACAAGATTTTATTTATATTGGTTCTACAGATAAACTTTGTTGGAATTCATGCTTCCTTACGCTTAATACAACTTAGAACGAAACAAAATTACGCTTAATATAAGTTAAAATGCTACATTTTCTTTTTTAGCTATACTCATTCATTTTATGAAATCCTATATTTATTCATTGAAGCGTAATTTAGGACCAATTCACAAAATGATACGTATGGTACTTTTAGTCCACTTTTTACAGCTGAATTTTCTCATTTAGGATCTTTTTTAATACATTGAACTACGTAGAAAAAAATCCTTCATAAATCAGTCGAGCAACTTTCGCTAAACATTTAAATATAATCCCATTGTACATCTCGTCCAACAGTCATATACTAGTTTATCACTCTATTAGAGCAATTTATGTAAGAGAAAAGTATTCTTATTCAAAATCTGTGTTGTACACTCCTATATCTATACTCATGTTCAATAAATACTCTCAGAAACATTAAAAATAGAGCACCATAAAAGGAGCTTCGAATTGAAATGAAATGTAATACACATAATGATACAGATGAGAAATTCACTTGATCCCAGAATCAAGACAATTAAAAAATAAAATGTGTACATTTAGACAAATGCAGTGCAATTTTCATAGCGCCTCGAACCACCTCCAGCTGCAATACATACCTTAACATGGTCCGGCACTGAGTTGGTTAGATTAGACGTCAGTTGATCTGAGGCAGATGACGAAACAAATCTTGAACAGCCACCTCCAAATCCTGTACAGAGTGACACGGTGACATCCTACGTTTCAGTTTGTCCCACAAATGCTCTATAGGGAACAAGTCCGGGCTGGCCATGGAAGAGTCTGAACATGACAATGAAATTCTTAAGTTACTCAAGCTGTATTGTGTACGAGTATAATCTTGCTGAAAAACTGCTCCTGGAAGACCATTTAGGAAAGGGGTCAAATAGTATCATAAACATAAGAATGGTTCGTTAAGGTTCCAAATACCACAATCACGGTGGACCAACTTTCATAAGATATGCCTCCCCCACATCATTGGTCAGGGTGTGTGTCATACGCATTGGCACGAAACTTAGATCATTTTCATATAGGAAAATATTCAACAACTTTGCAAAGTTTCACAATTATAGCTCACTTTCTTCTTGGTGGGCTATTTTCAAAGTTCTTGAGTATATACACTCTATAACAAAAGAATCGATGCACCAAAAAGGAGTTGCCCGATTGGAATAAAGTTATGTATGAAAAGACATTGGGACTGAACATGCAAATGATTAAACTTTGGTGTCCAATGAATGAATAGCGGGAGCTCCAGAGCATCGGAATTGCTCATTCAGCAGGTGTATATAAGGAGCGATTCTCAATCGGATGATCAAAATTTCGGTTGCATTTTGACTTTGGATATCTTACGTTGGCTGTAACAATGCCTCTCCAAAGAATTCGTACACATTACGTGCATATGTCAGAGTTTAAAAGAGATCTTGCTATCTGAATAATAGAGGCTGGTTGGACGAATCGAACTATCGATCGACATCTGAGTCGAAGTGATAAGGCGATTAGACGATACTGGCAAGAATGGATCAATAACGGCAGATATCAGCTTCAAAACGGCAACTATTAACCGAGGACTGCAACAGAATGGGAAGACAAAGCGATACTCAGAATAGCTGTTACAGTACAGGATTCGCCGTTATCAACTATCCACCGTGTGGCTTGCACACATGACCTCGACAGAAGACTGAGAGAGCAGAATTTACACTCGCGCTGACCTTTACGCCGCTTACCTTTCACCGTCAAGTCCGATTACAGAGGTGTCGAGCTCTATCAACTTGAAACTGAGTTGCCTGAGGACGTATAGTTTTTAGTGACGAGTCACTTCTCCAACTGTGTCCTGATGACAACAGCAGACGTGTCTGGAGACGTCCAGGGCAGCGTGGGAATCCTGCCCTTACTATCGCACGCCACTCGGGCCCACAACAAGGCATTATGGTCTGGGGTGCCATCTCCTTTCATAGCCAGACCCCTTTGGTTGTCATTTCTGGCATTCTAACGACACAGAGGCCTGTAGACGACAATCTAAGACCGGTTGTGTTTCCTTTCCTTTTGCGACACCCAGGACATACTTTTCAACAAGATAATTCCCGGATGCTCACGGAACGTGTTACTTTGAATTGTCTGTCAGCTTTCCCTACACTTCCTTGGCCAGTTGGATCACCTGATTTCTCTCCCATTGAGTACATTGGGGGCTTGATGAGAAGGCGATTGCAACCACTCTAGAATGTTGACGATTTAGCCCAACAGCTGGAGACAATTTGACACGAAATTCAGCAGGATTCCATCCGGGAACTTTATTAGTCTATGCCTCCCCAGGTGACAGCTCGCATCCAGGCCAGAGGTGGACAAACGCGTTATTGACTTCCTCCATTTGTAACGACCAATCTCTGAAGTTAATCATTCAGCGGTTCTGAAACTTTAATCGTTTGTTTTTCTATGTATTCTCTGCACATATAAAATTTTTTATTGCAATCAGACAACTCCTTCTTGGTGCGACATTTTTTTTTATTATAGTGTATTTCAAGACAAAAAAAACGCTTAAACTCCTTCACTTTGACTTCCTCTGTGGCTTAATTCCATGGAACTTTTTCCCTGTCTTTCTATCATAGATTCTATTTAGTCTATTTTGCAAACCCTTCTTCAGTGTAGCTTCCCTTCAAATTATTCACTCGAAAAGGTTTTTTTATTCCATTTTATGATGATTCGCCATTTACTTTACAGTATGACCGGTAGCTACATGAAACTTCTGTGGTCTCTTTTCGGTGTCATCCCTATCAAAGATATAGACCAGATGGGTTACCATGATTTCACCAAATGGACAGGTCACGTTCTTCTGGGAGCATACATGGTGACAGCGATGACCGTGATGATAAATATGCTAATCGCCATGATGAGTCGTTCTTTTGAAGATATTGAGGTACTTCTCTCCTGTAACATCAACTTTTATAACTCGGTCTTAATTTAACAGTTTCTGTGTTGACAAAAATGGCTCCCTTCATCTTGGGTCCGCTTCAGATGCTTGTAAGTAATTCTTATTGTCATTTTTCTGAATGCTCACAAACTAATAAACATTCAAATCAATACAATACCTTAGCAACCCAAAGAGCAAAATTCAGATTTGCAAAAAATATTAATTATGCTTCTTATATCGTTTTTGTCTTAAAAAAATGTTTGAAAATTTGTTGTATGTTCGGAAAACTAATTAAATTTTACGGAAATTGGAAACTCGCTAATTTTACTTTTGTTGTTAGTATTGGGAAGTAACAAAAACATTTCTTGCGATTGTATCATACATTTTTTTCCCTCTGCCAGGATTGTAATAATTTTTCAAGTATTTTAACGTCCATGTAAAAGAAGGTATCTTAACAGTCATTTGAAATTTTGGTAAAAATTAATGACATTTTTTAAATTTATGTTTGCGTCATATGATTAAATGTTTGCATTCATGTTTTCAAAAGTCATAACAGCAATTCGTTAAACATTTTTGTGAATTGGACTCTGCAAAGATGTACCTAAAGTTTATTAGGATTAAAATTAAGCTGCATGGCAATTGCTAGGAACACACATAATTTCTTAAATATTCAATAACATGTATTGATTAAAGGAATTAAACTCAGTTGTATATTTTAATAATGCTAATGTGCAATAAATATAATGAAAAATGCGATAGATCTCAGTACATGAAAAAAAAAAATCTACTCCTTGGAGGCATTTCCAAAGTCACGAGAAACGATCTTTCTAGCCGCAATAGTGACAGATAGACACCCAGCAAGAATTGAAACCTTTTCGCACACTAATGGAAATTTTGGAATCTGTTACACATGACAGTCGAGCTGACTGTCCACTAAGCTGTCGAGAAAAGCTTGAGGGATAATATCACATACCTCTCTCAAGGCAAATTTGAGCACTTTTCGGCGGCGATGATTCCTTTGATGTCTATCAAGCATACACTAAGCCTATACTATAGGATTGAAGCTGCTGAATGCGCAGTCCATTGCATGCGCTGATTGTCTTACTGTCTAGTGTCTCACAGATTTTCACTGTCTTGTGCAGGCTTGCATTATCATTCATGAACAGCACTGCACCTCCGAACATTATACAGTAATATCTAAGTGCATTACCGCTATGATGTAGCTGCGTCAAAGATGCGTAAAGGTGTTCGGCAGTTATGCATAATGCCTGTCAAGATCATGGCACTCTTTCATCACAGAAGCTGGTGTCCAGAATTTCTTTTCATGGTTAAGCTTTATTCGTTGGAGAACATGACTCTGGACCCCTGATGATATTCAATGCGTATGTACTAGAGTAACATGTTCGACAATGGCTTGGTTGTAGCTGAATAGACTCAACAGAATTCCATACAAACAACTTAGTGATTCAACCACAATGAACTAATTTTGGCACATACACAAGTGCCGATAGCTATTGCAAACTCAAGCCTATCTGGCCCACAGTGAATAGTCTGTTTCTTTTTTACTATTAGGGACACATATGAATGTTATCGTGGTGTAGTGATTTTCCCATCACCGCCAGCATGTTTCTTCAGAGCTTTTCCGCCTTATGCGATTCCATCTAATGTTCGTATCTTAAATGGATCTAAACGGCATATTTCTATAATTTATTTAGAGATAGCTTCTATGGATATTAAGATATATAAATATTTTTTGCGTATTACTCAAACAGATAAATGTTATCAGTTTATAACTTTTTCAGACTCGTATATTTTTTCTCCTTAGAAAAATAGGAAAATCATATTTTAAATGAATGGATATAATTGACCCATATTCTTATTATGCATAGAAATGCATATAAAAATAAATTTAATATTTTTGAATAGTTTGTATTTCAAATAATGTTCGATAAGTGTTACTTGATAGAAAAATATTTTCCCCATTACTTGGTTTTCAATTGGATATGACTGTTGTATCACATGATCCGAAAAGAATGAATTGATATTCCTAATATGCATAGAAATAATTCACCGTTCATCTGTAATGCACAATAAGATCAAAGTTGAGAAAGAATCAAAAAACCGGATACAATTTCATATTACAATGAAATTAAAGGTGAAATATGTGCTAGTGATAAATTTTAGCTGATGTGTGCGTTTACATGCAAAGGAAATTATCAGTGCCTTTGTTTTTTAATATAACCGATCTGAATTTTATAAGTATGTCTGTTATTTTGTGTATGTAATTACTTCTTACAATCAGAGCAAGCTGTACGAAAGATGCTTTTTTCTAAAGGATCTTGGAAAACAGCTGACTAAACCCCTGCAGAAATATCTGGAAGAAAACAAATACCAATATCATTAGTGTTAAATAGGTAGTTGCAGTAGGTGAAAGATCAGAAACATGAGAACACCTAAAAGAGGAAGGGGTAAAGAAACCGGTTCAAAGATAAATGAGAAAATGCAAACGAAGTGACGAATGATTATTATTTTTTTTAAAAGATCATATAAATGAGTATTGTGAATCTTATACGTCGTTACAAAAGCATCAAGAATAATGAAAGTAAAGCTTAATAAATTTATAGATAAAAGTTTTATTACTTCTAGAGAAGTTAGGTATTTAAAATTGTATATACAACCGAGATGTACAGTGAGGTAGGTCAGCAAGAAAAAAGGTGGGTTGAGGAGTTATAAAATGTATTTCAGAAACACAAAAACAAAGGATCTAAAGCTAGAATAACCAAATAAAAAAATACAAACGAGTCTAATAGACTCCTCTAGACAAAACTTTTTTTTCAAAGGAGTATGAAGGATTCCTCAATGCTGCTCGAACTTCCGCTTCGAGTTACCCGCTTATTTTTACTCACAAGTTGCGAGATAAAATTCAATTGAATAATGGCTTTTCTGTAGATATTTGACTACTTAAAATAATGCTCGGGAGTGTAATCTCTTACACGGATAATGGCTACAACTACTTCAACATTTCAATTCATTGGGATTGGTAGGCTCTTCGGAACGCTATTTTGTTTCAATCAGTTGTTCCTGTCAAGTAGTTTATCTTTAATTCTCTTCAAATGAAAATCTTTTTCAAGCACTAAAGAATCTTCTATTGGACAAAAATATATAGTCAAAATTCGATATAAATACCTTGAACTAATTATTGTCGCATCTTAAAAAATCTTATTTTCAGATTTAAATTTTGAATTTTTGTTTTGAGTATCTTGTTAAAACAAAATATAATGCAAACATTTTTATTTAAAGTGCATTTTTTATTTATTTTACCATCTTTTTTTTTAAAGTATTATTAGAAATAGACCTGATGAAAATACATTTTATTTGCAAAAATAAATCAATTATCAAAGCAAGCGATTCAAATTTAGAATCTAGAGATAATTATAAGGCCCCCCCCCCCAAAAAAAAAAAAAAAAAAAAAACCGGAATGTCATCTTTACTCAATAAGCATTGATCTATACAAACTTGGAACAGTATTTAAAATTATTATCAAAATTTTATTGTTGTCTACAAATGCCAAAAAATTTCTAAATTATAAGACACGGGCGAATTACAACTGTTTATTTTTCAAAAAAATTAAGATACGTCTTAAAAATTGCATTAAAAGTATATGACAATTTCTGAAAATTGGCAGTTAAAGTGTTTCTTCCAGGTACGTAATTGAAAGCCTTTTACTTGCAAGTTGTGTCCACAGAAGACCAGCGGTTATGGTCGTGAGCTCGCGCTGGTTTAACCAAGCCGTGGTCTCGAGTCCACTAAGAGCTCCTCGTGAAGCGGGAATGATGCACTTTAAATATGTTGGACTCACAATCTTCATGATATCATTATGTAGAAGTTTGGAGGGTAGGATATTAGCTCAGATGTTGATCATGGCTCAGAAGTACGCGGTCAAATGTTAACGAACAGTAGGAATATATATATATATATATATATAAACTGCTGTTTGTAGAAAATGCAACACCATGAAGGAATCATCAGAATCAAATGAAATTCGCAGCAAATGTCAATTATAGGATATTATGCAAATTAATAAAGTTTCAGAGCCATCGCGCGTGCGCGGCGCGCGCAGCGCCCTCTGAATTGATGCTGAAAGCGTATAAATAAAGTGCTGTAGCGGGACGTTGAAAAAAGTCTATGATTATTTGTTAGTGGCAAACGTTTAGTGAGACCTGAGTATGCCTCCACGACGGAAGAATAAGAAATTCAAGCAACTTACGGAGTTTGAACGAGGGAGGATAATCGGCCTTCGAGAAGGAGGATTTTCCTATCGCGCAATAGCAGCTCGTATGCAGCGGAACAGTTCCACAGTGATGCGAGTTTGGAAGCAGTGGACCGACGAGCACCGAACAACTCGAAAAACAGGCACTGGACGACAGAAGGTGACGTCAGAGCGCGATGATCGACACCTGCTCCGCATGGCGGTGAATGATCGCACAGCTTCCTCCAGGCAGCTGGCAGCACGTTGGTCTACTGCTACAGGTGTACAATTGTCGGCTTCGTCAATTCGTCGTCGTCTGCTGCGCCGTGGATTGCGTGCAAGGGTGCCTTTATACAGGATTCCCCTCACGGCGAATCATCGACGGCTGCGTCGGCAGTGGGCTCTTGAGCACAGAGACAGGCGAGCTGATTGGCACCAAGTTGTCTTTTCAGATGAATCACGCTTCAATTTGGGGACCCATGATGGCCGTGTTCGTGTTAGACGTTATGCCGGTCAACGCTGCCTTCCTGAGTGTATTATTGAACGACATAGTGGTCGAACACCCGGAGTTATGGTCTGGGGTGCGATTTCGTATCATGGACGATCCAATTTGACACGAATTGAGGGTAATCTCAATAGCAACAGGTACGTCCGTGAAGTGCTACAGCCCGAAGTCGTTCCTTTCCTTCAAGGCATCCCTGGAGCTATCTTTCAGCAGGATAATGCACGCCCACATGTTGCGCGGACTGTTCGAGACTTCTGTTCAGCACAACGCATGCAACTTCTTCCTTGGCCTGCTTATTCACCGGATATGTCGCCTATTGAGCACGTGTGGGATATGGTTGGTCGGCGTCTCGCTCGTGATCCGCGTCCTGCAGTTTCCAAAGACGAACTTTGGTTGCGCATACAAGCGATATGGAATTCTCTTCCTCAAGCAGATATTCAACATCTGTTTGACTCCATGCCACGTCGTATAGCAGCACTTATTGCAGCGCATGGTGGCTGCACCAAATACTGATTTCGGACGCTTAATTTGTTTCTTTTGTTTTGAAAATTTCATCATTTATTTGTATCAGTACAAGTCGTTTCTGCATTAAATTTCATTTGATTCTGATGATTCTTTCATGGTGTTGCATTTTCTACAAACAGCAGTATATATATATATATATATATATATATATATATATATATATGTGTGTGTGTGTGTGTGTGTGTGTGTGTGTATTATCCATTTACAAAAACTATTTCCCCCTTTTCCTTCTACTTTTTAAATTCTAATGAGTTTCTAATAATCATCTCTCGATGCCTGAGGAACTCTTGGTTTAAAAATGCTACAGTAAAAGTGATAATTTGCACCACAAATTATTCAAAGTTATCACAGGTCCTGAACTGTTATTATTTTCTTCTGTGGTTATTATTAGGCGTATTAAGAAGATAACATAGTCAAATAAATTCATTCATACAGAATAACCAATATATTTTATCGATCAACGAAGCCTATCAACGAACGATGGAGCCAATCATGGCTTAACAAATTATCCAAAAATTCATTGAGCTTCCGGCACTCCTATCATGTTCTAAGCTTTCAACAAATTAAATTTAAGGGTTCGAGTCACTAACTTAATGTAGAAGCATCAGGAGTTATTCCAATGGCTCCTTACTCATTGAAAATGTTTAATCCTGATAATTCACTTGATAATTTCTACTCACTATTTTTATCACTCACTGAACTATCAACTTAGTATTATACGCTTTATTGCTTATATCTGTATTTCTATTCAATGCACTTCACTAAACCCAATCTAATTTCGTTATTGGAAGGATTTTTGAACTCAAACAAATGCATGAAAAATTCTTCCAAGTGTCGGTTAAAGGGAAAATTGCGATTCAGCCCACCTCACAACACCTGCTAGTTAATTAAACACCTTTTGTGTATTAGGCAATGATTAAAAACTACCTACAATTATAAAGGAAAATATATATGTTAGGAAATTATAACATATAAACTAAATTTCAAATAAGCTACTCTTATATATAAGCGGTTTCCTGTAATTATACCTAAAATAAAATTATTAAAAATATCTCTTTTAGCTTATTTTTTATTCTGATTATTTTGTTGTATGGGGGAGTCACCCAACTGATTCCGAATGAGAACGTATTTACATATCACACAAGATTGGCAGCTCCACGTTTTAACAAGATATAACAATTTATTAAAAACATTTAAAATGAGTTCAAATTAGGAAAAACATAAGTTCTGATGACTTGATCAGCTAATAAAATCATGAAGATGAAGAAAGTCCGAAATGGAAGATAGAACTAGATAACTTCTTCAATGATTCTTCTCTGATTCCTTGTTTTCCAGTACTATCTTATATAACGATGGCAGAAGGACTTCACTTTGGCTTGTTTGCCTTACTAAAATTCCCTTTTCATTCTCATTGTAGTAAGAGTTACGGCAAGTGATCGCCACACTTGTTTTGCGACTGTTTGCTGTTAATACCAGACTAGATATATTTTGGCCCTTATAAAGGTTTTCATTTTCTAAGCTTATTCAATCCTTACTGGAATGTCTTTTTTTAATGTGGATCTGTTTATTCGGAGGTTCTATACCTGAGTTTTTGGATATACAGGGAAGTTATAATTAAAGTGACCTTATTCAGACCCCACTAGAACCCGTTCTACTTATTGAATTTTGAGGAAACTTGGTATATACGTTATATGGACCATAGAAAAACGATTTCCGCAATAAATAATAGTTCAAATTTTGACCATCAGGGGGATTATGGCGCCTAAAGAAAGATAAAAAATCTGTTAGAATTATTAAAATTTATTCAATTGTAGAAGTGCTGAACGTGTGCTTTATTGGCATTAATTATGTGTTGAAAGCGCGTTATAGTATGTTCAATGGTAGAATGAAAAAACTCTTGAGGGATTCCAGCAACATGTTGTATAATGCTGGCTTTCAACTTAGATAAAGTGCCGATTCCTCCTCCATAAACACGGGCT
The DNA here is from genome assembly GCA_019974015.1 of Nephila pilipes. Classification (NCBI taxonomy): domain Eukaryota; kingdom Metazoa; phylum Arthropoda; class Arachnida; order Araneae; family Nephilidae; genus Nephila; species Nephila pilipes. The sequence goes on from BMAW01024902.1 coordinate 300,757, forward strand.
TTTAGGAATCCCTACAACAAGAAATCACATGGATTTAAGTGGGGTGAACGAGGACGTCAGGCATCCGTAAAGCTCTGGATATTACAAGATTCTCGCCAAAGTTAACTCGAAGCAGTTTTTTGACTGCGCTGAATATGGTACCATGTATGTGTGACAGAGCACGTTTTAGGGCCTTGAGGAGTAAGAGTTTCAAAGAAAAATAGTCCGAGGATAAAATCGGGAGTAAATCCACACCATGCAGTCACTTAATCAGAATGCAGTGGTTGCTGATGCAGGACACTAGGAGGTGAAGCACCCCATATGCGGCAATTTTGATTATTCGTAGCTTCATCTAAAGAAAAGTACGCCTCATCTGACCATAGAATTGTCCAGGGCCAAGCGTCCTCACCTTCTTTTCTTGCCAAAAATCGCTGAACAAAATCAGAGCGCGTTTGGTGGTCTCGATGTCACAGCATTTGCACTATGTGGATCTTATTCGGGTACCATTTTAATGTGGATCGCAGAATTTTTCGTACTGTCTACCACGGAAGTAGCAACTCTCCCGACACCAATCAAGCACTTGCTGAAAAATAGCTGAAACTGGAGGCTCTTTCCAACACAGCTTCTTCGACAGTTTCACACACATTGGCAACCGGTTTCCGCCCTCTCTCTCACAGTACACCCAAGGTTCCAGTCTCTTCAAATTTCATAATCATCTTTTTCAAATCCTTCTTAGGCATGGGCTCTTTTCGCGATCTCTAAAGGACGTTATTCGTGCAGTGAAGCTATTGCTGCCATTCTGATAAAACAATTTTTCCAGTAAAGCTCGATCTTTCTTCTGTAAGGTCATGATTAACGATGACAAAGGCACGCAGAATGATTTTTTGGCTCTGATTGCAAGTCTCTTTATATGTTTGACTAATTTGCATAAGAAATTTTTGGAAGCCATCTGGTGGTCGAAATATGAACTATTTTTATTAAAGAAATCTTTCGCCCATGGTCCATACAACGTATATACTAATTTTTTTATCAAAATCCGTTAGGTAGAAGGGGTTTTACAGAGCTCTAAATAGGGTCACTTTAATTATATCCACCCTGTATTCCTTGATTTACTTTGGTATACAAATGGATTGAACTCGCAGTATTTCTTAAAAATTTTAAATATATATCATTATATTCTTCTCTTAATACGTTAACATTTAGTTGATTGTCCATATCATTTAGAAATTTTTCCTTAGAGATTTCCTTTCCTTTAGACTTCACCTTCAAATTATTAACATGTGCTTCTTATTCTAAAATTTTTACACCTTCAGTCGTTTTTTTTTTCATCTTCATTCACTACGAATGCATAAAGGGTCTTATAAATTCTCCGGAAGTCCCACTATGTAATTCGCTTACTTTTTTTTTTACTGTAAGTAAAATGAATATGTGTTCACATATTCCACTGAACAGCATTGCTAATGAAAAATTATGTGGACTGTTCTTGAGAAATTATGCAAACTATAGTTACATATTTTTTTTTTTTTACATTAAAGTACTTTCTTTGGTGCGCATAACGTTTTTAGGGGAGTATACTTTTCTCCACTTTTTGTGGTACTAACAGACCATTCTACATAAGCTTGTTAGGTTTTGGCCAATTACATTCATTTTCACGGTATTTTTTTTTCTTCATATTCTCCCCTTTCTCCAAGCAAATGAATTGATTAAGCGCTTTATCCCCTGCAAATTTTATTAAACAAAATAAAACTTTTTCAATCCATTTAATCCCTTTCCCTTGAAGGAAGATATTGTGTAACGCATACTTTCAATGAGAATATTAGCGTTGATTCCATACCCTAATTTTTGATAATACGTAACCATACTTCAGTTCGTTTACTATTCGTCTATTCCATATATATATATGAAACTTTTTCAGATCATTCCTTTCTTTGAATATCTTCAATGCTTCTTTCAACATGATGTCAAAGACTCCCCATCCCTCCTTCGTTTGTTTCCTCTAACATATAATCTTATACTCTTCTGCTTGATTTTCGAAGAAGTAGGGGCCGAGCACATGGCCTGTGTTGTTCCCTTCGAGTCGTAAATTCGAGTCCTGATACCAACAACAGATGCTTCTAATAGTGGGGCTTATGAACGTTAAATCTGTTGAGGTTCAATTTCTTCACGATGGGATGACGTAAAAATTTAGAGTAGGGATTCAGATCAGGGTCGTCCTCCATTTGATAGAGGTGCAAAATCAGGAGGTGCATCACCAATAGCACTGTATCGCTTTAAGTGTTAATAAATCATTAATTAATCAAATATGCTTCTTTTACCTCTTTCGCTATTAATCTAACTATATTCCACCTCCAGCTTCTACCAACATGCCCTGAATATTCTACAAGTACTGAGCATACCTCCCAGTTCAGAAATTGATTATAATTTTAAATTTTAACTTACCTGATTTTAAATATTCTTTAATTATGTAACTACAAATTAAGTTTATGTTTCAGTAATATCTGTAAGAGAAATGTGCATTTCCTTTTTTTTTTTTTAATGAAAGAGAATCCGTAGCTCAAACTCTTTCACTCTTTAAAAAAGACGCTCAAAACATTTATGATGCGAGGTCTTACAAATTGATCGGATATTCATGTTCAATACAACGTCCAAGAAATTCTCTTTAAATATATCTATCTTGTGTGCTGTTAATACATTGTTACGTAGCTTAAAACGTTATTTGAAGCTAAAATTCTATAAAATAATATACAATGGTTTCCAAAAGTTAGCCAACAAATTAAGACATTGCGATATATCGGTAAAAAGTAGTTTGAAAGTTTTGGGTATATTATAAAAAAGCAAGCTCCATCTACTAAAAATAGGTGAAAGAGTGACGTTGCTATTGTATTATGTCAATACCATACAGCTTAAAATCAGATATTTAGGAGAGGACGGCTATTCAATGAACGGTGGTATATTAAGCAATCTCGAGATATTCAAAATATAAAAATGATTTCAAGTAGACATTTTCCAACAGATTTGCGTTATATGTAAGTCACCAACAGTCTGCCACTGCAGAAACATTTATCATTCCGTAGTGAGCCAGTTGTGGAACCAGTTTCGAAGGCCTATTCTGAAGGACAAGAGACACCACTTTTTTTGATGGCCGGTACTTGAAACTGAGTACATGTTCACAACAGGTTTACAACTCTATCTCATCTCAGATCCAAACTTATTTCTGCTACAGGAATGAAAGTATCAGTCACTCAGAAATAATCAGAAATACTACACGAAGGAAGGGGGTGATCGGTCCTTCTTGTAGCTCCCCTCCAGCCACAGGAGGAAGCGTTTGAATTGGGGATTTAGTCATAGTAAACTGGACTGAAAATCTGTGGAGGTATGTTTTGTTCACTGATGTGTCTAGCTTTGCTTTACAGAGTGGTTCTCGACGTCGTCACAATATAGCAATCGAAAAAGGCAAACACTCCATATCTTCCGTCTAAGACACTACCAACATATGAGGAAGTGTTCTTGCTTGAGGAGGAGTATATTTAGATGGGTACACTGACCTATCTGTTGTCACGTGATACTCTCACTACTCAAAGGAATGACATACAGATCCAATTGTCCATATGCTGGCGTAATCGGCAATACCCTTATTTCCAATCAGATATGCTCACAATTCCATTGTCTCCTCCATTGCATCAATTTCGAAAAATTGTAGTACACAACGGAACGGCCAGTAATTTCTCCCGACTTATCCTTGAGGCATGTGTTTGTCTCGGGAGACATGTTGCCGTCGAATTTGTTATTCATTTGCCAGACCATATGCTTTTGTTATTTGATTTATTGTTTGAAGTAACTTTATAAATTCTCTCAATCTTTTATTCCACTCTTTTTATTCATTCATGATGTCCATGAATGAATATATATATCCTTCTAATCCAGTTCCTCACATTCTCAAAACAATCTTTGATCATTATAATTAAAAATCCTTCTAAGTAGTTTCGTACGGTGTTCATAATCTTGACGGAAAAAATAGACAGACATTTTTCAAAATAGAAGAAAAAAAATTGTATTGAATGATCAAAACAAGAATGCACAAAAACATTTCTTTATTCATATATTATAACATTCATTAAGTATGTAGCTACTATAATTGTATCCCAAATATGATTTTCTTCTTTATTTTTTTAAATCTCATCAAGTTCCTTAACTCGTCTTTTTATTCAAACTAAACATAAAATACTTCATCTATTTGTTAAGAAATCACACTATTCGTTAATTTGAAATCAAACTGGTCCCACATAAAAATTTCCTTTGTAACATAAAGTGTTCACACTCATTCTTCGCTTGTCGCAACTAAATTTGAGCTTTCCACCATTTGTGGTGACAAACCTTCTATTTGAAGGAAGATAATAAACATTATTCGTACTTAAAACGAGTTTCATCATCATTTGATTGTTTTCGTGTTTCTCCCTTGTTTGCATTTTCTGATAAATTCACTAACACTATAGGAGTCCCTGATTACAACAATGGATAAAATTCTCAAGTTTTAAGTCCTTCAAAATTGGAAACACTGTGAAAATTAAAGTAAATTATCCAAAACGTTCAGTGATAATATTAATGATGCTATTTTGAATTTTTAAGTTGGATTCGTTACTTGAAATGCATCACATTATTCTTCAGATTATTCATTTCCTTAATTAGTTTTATTTTGATCTCTTTTATTGATTATTTTATATTTATGGATTTCATACAAAAATATCACGTATGACTAAGGAGACTATGTGTGGTGAAAACTCTCACTGATCCGGAAGAAAACCATCTATTAAGAATTGACTGCTTAAAATTATGTTAATAACGAAATAAACACGCAACAACGTAACTCGAAGAATTGACATTGAAGTTGAACAATATAGTCTTTGAAAAATCTCACTTTGGCGAGTGAATTTGCAAAAATCATTTCAGTTTTATCCATTATTTTCATGCCAGGCACCACATTTCATTTAACCAACAAGCTGTATTGCATCCATCTATCAAAACAAAATAACTTGATTATTTTTTTATAATGCCGCTTAAAATATAGATTATTGAACAGTCTAAATAGAAATCATATCTGCATGAAATCAATGCATTTTGATGTCATATTGTCTGTAAGGAAGCCTATCAAACAATATTTACAAATAAAGTATTGTAGTCCATAGTCTATTATGATATATCACGAGCAGGTAACAGCTTTTATTATTCCTCAATCTTAAATTGAATTCTGATAGAATATCGTACTTAAATTGAAGTGAACACATATATGTTGTCAGATAGGTTGCCAACATTAAATTTTGACATGATTTTTCAATGGGTTACAGATGGATTAGTTTTAAAACATGCATGCATAACAGTGAGCTACAACAATCTCCTAAAGCTTGATGTTTAGAAGTATATTCAATTTGAATGGTATCCCCTCAATTAATATTTCCAAATGAAATGTTTAAGTCCTTATTAAGTACCTGTTGAAGCCGTTATTTTAGTTAACAACAAATTTTAAAAATAGTCCTAATCATAACTTTGAATTGTAATGAAACATTTTGATAAACTGTAAAAATATAGCTCCATATATGTGACGCTATGATTTCAACCCCTATTGTGTTGAGGTCCTGCCCTGACTTTATTGGTTGTAATCAATGAATCAGTTTCATTTATAATTCTTTCACTACATGTTTAAGAATTTGAAGGAACTGCAATAGGTAATATTTGCCCTTTTTCAAATAACACTAGATTGGAGGCCTAAATTTATTTGCATACATTAGCTATTAAGATGGTTTAATATCCCCGTTCGTATAGTATTATACTCGAAAATGAGATCTTTCTACTGTCTGATTTTAAAATATTTATTGACATTTACATCACTATATATGCAAATAAGAAAAGTGAAGCAATTTTAAATATATTATAAAGAGTCTGTAGATTAATAACAAGATTTGTCACGCAACAATTTTAATACTAATTGCAAATTTGTCCTTTTCAATAAAAACAGTTTCACGAAATGTTTTAAAATTTTAACTCCAAGACGCATACCAAAACAAAACCGTATTTTATTGCTTTTAATAATGTGCATTTAGATTTTTGCAAAGCAAATGAAATTTTAATACAGAAAAATTGAAGACTTTTTCATGAAAATCTTTGTGTGACCTTGATAAAAAATCTCCAAACCGATTTTAAGAATATAATAATTATTTCAACACGTAATTATGTCATAGTTAAGTATATTACTACCATTGCAAACAAGTAAAAAATTCTACGGTTTAAGTTTCAATAATTATAAAACCATTTAAAGTTATTTCAATCTTGTTAATTAAAATTGATTAAATGTTTTGCATACACGATTGTAATGTGAAATCAGTACATAAAATACAGAATTCTTTGTGGTTTTGTTTTTCTTTATTTCAAATTTCATTTTTCCTTCTCAAATTAAAATCAAGTATAAATATATATACAAATATACTACTGGACTGTTTTTTTACTGATGTGCATGTCTACATTTATTACAATTTCTTAAGACTTAAACGTGTTATTAAAATTCCACGTAGCTTTGATACATAAGCTAGTTATATATAATAACTAGTCAAGTATATCATTTATTTTTAATTTTAGGACGTCAATCAAGATTTCAAAATTATGACAGAGAACTGATTAAAAGTGTATAAAACTAATTATGAAAATTAATTTTTACAAAACGATAATAAATGTTAGAAAAATGCAGATATTTTATAAGTTTTTTATAGAGTTTATAGATACAATTCTTAAGTAATATGGAGCTCAATTCGTTATTGAATAGTAGATTACGAAAAAATTAAGATTGAAATATGATTCCAAAACAATAACAGGGTTTGGAATAGGACTCTAAAAGTAATAGGGTCATGGAATACGATACAAACTTAATAAGCTCATAGGATTAAATCCATGAGTAAGTGGACTTTCCAAAATTAATAGGATTATAAAATATAAAAACTATAGGATATAATGAAATATATATTCCAAATTATTAGGATAATGAAACCTAGATTGATGGATTGGAACTAATAGACGGTTACTAAAAATTAACAATTTCGCAACCTGTAATTCTGTGTTTGTGCACGTGTCATTGCTATACGTCAAAAGATTTTGTACTTAGCAAAAGAAATATAAATATTCCTTTCTGAAATGGAATAATGATAGAGAAGGCAAGGAACATTTTCTGCACTCTTCATACTTATTAATGAATAATTTATACTACATTCCTTTGCAAGTAACAGCGCCATAATTAGTTACAATTGTCATTTGTCATATACGTCCAAATGCCAGAAAAACGCATCTAAAAAAGTCCATGAAGGACAGCGGAAAGACTTCACGCACCTTACAAATCGCTTCAATCGTCATTCACCTGCCTTAAACACCTCT
>BMAW01024902.1:311151-363358 GCA_019974015.1 Nephila pilipes
GGGTTACGGTTGCTAATTCATTTAGGTGCATTAAATAGAAACTTTATGAGTTTCCAAAACCCATTCGTAAGTAATGTAATCTTAAAAATACAGAAATATTCAAAAAAATAGATTTTAGTTATTTTGTGTTTCTTTTATAGGCCGGTTTTTTTTTTTTTTTCCATTCAATATAAAAAAGAACATTACGGGCTTCACCCTACAAACAGCGTCGAACTGTCTATTTTTTAATATCTTAGGATATTTGATTACTCACATTTGTTTACAACACATCTTTCCAACAATACACTTGAAGCAAATACAATATATTGCTGACTACACAAAAGGATTTCTCCTGTAGTGGATCGATCAGTGTTATAATATCTACAGTTTCAGTAGCAAATAAAATTCTCTTCAGTGTTGGTCTTATAACTAGATGAGGCTCTTGCAAAAGAAAGAAAAGGATGGATGGGCAGTATTAAAAGGAAACATGGAGTTACCTTTTTTTCCATGTTCGATTAATTAAAAGTGATAGTAAGAAGCTAGTACTAGAATTGATGAAAAAGTTTCTGCTGACAAATCATAGGGGGAAGTAAAAAGAAATTCAAAGGAAACTGAAATGTTGAATTAATTGAATACAACTTCCAGAAAATGAAGCGTTGTTGTCACATTGTGAAGAGTTGGAAAACACAATATAGTTCATTAATTAATTCTTGAGTGTAACCAAAATCGGACTCTTTTTTTTTCTTTTGTAATAAGAAAATATATAAATTTTACATGAAATAGGAGTCCTACGTCATCCCTGTGGTCGCAGTTAAGCCTAGTGAGTATGATCATGGTCCCTTCGAATACGGTTTCGTAGAGTCGTGGGTTTGTGGCACAAATAGTTTGCTATTAATAATGGTGACTTCCTTGGTCTCTGACTTACAAATCGAAAGGTTAAAAATATCACACCTAGAAAGAATTGGACAGACCACATGCCAACAGTGAGGTAATTTCATTTCTAATATAATCTTAAAAGGCAGTAAATGAAGGACAGACAGAAGAGAGCACCCAGAACCTAGAATGGGGTTCCTCCTTTCACTTCAATCTTTGCTTTCAGTGTTCTCAATCAGCACTAGTAAACATTACATTAATTCATTCAGCTTTGCTTACACGTACTTGCCTTGGATACACAGCCTGATAAGCCGTGTGAATAGTGAAGGGTGGTGGACTCAGCAGTCACATGAGTTCGGAGCTATATGATCACTCAAAGACCCACCCATGTAGCAGGGGCTGATGCAAGTAAATCTTTCTTGGCTCAAAGTCCTCCGTTAGTATGGTAAGGGAAGTTTGAGATAGTGGTGACAGCTCCGAAGATCGACTCCTACTTCACAAGGTTCAACAATACGAGATTCATCGTGTGTTCTAAAGAGATGTTAATGGAAACAAACAATCAATCAGAAATAGCTTGTCGGAAGCGTGAAGCTTTAGGATACAGAAACAAGATTCGTATTTAAAGGAGAGAGACACTAGCACAAAATAAAGATATATAGCATACGATATGGAATCAAGTAAAAAAGGGGGTTGGAAAGGTAGCTTTTGAGGGGAATAGTCTGTACAGAGGGAAGAACAGCTAAACAGACTCTTAGCATGGAATATCATCCATGAACTATACGGTTGCTTGGCAACATCTTCTCTCAAAGGGCCTCGTTCTCTATGAGACAAAGACAGATACAGAAGTGGCCACAGTGTCGTCTTTTCAAACGAAAGTCCCGACTGATGCAGCTGAATGCATGTTTGAGGTTCTAGGAGTCCGCCTGTCGCGGTTGCATTCGGATAATGGATTAGGGGCCCTGCACATGGTGTGTGATGGTTTGGACACATTGAGTAGACATCACATCTTTTTTCGGATCGACGGTAATTTGAACGCAGATTGGTACATTTCTGCATCTTACATCCTGAGTTGTATCATCTTCGAGGCCTGACAAACGCCATCCTTCAACAAGATAATGCAAACCCCACGTGTTTCCCTGTCGTATACCCTGACCTTCCTCAAGCACAGGGTATCTCGATTGTTTCTCTGGCTTCAATGATCTCCAGATCTGTCACCCATTGAAAACATGTAGCACATGGATTCCTGAGTGACTGGCCCACCTGTCTCTATGGTTACGAAGGTGGGGCACAGATTTGAAGCAGCATGGAATGAATTGCTTGTTTCTGTCGTCCAAGCTTCCCAGTTCAACTCCATGCCAAACCAGGTAGAGGCTAACCTTTTACTCCTCTAGGGTGACAGATGTTTCTTACCTAACTCTCAAACAACTGTAAACCCCCCCAAACTGTTTGAAAATTTAACTATTTTGTCTTCTATGCCATACCGTTTTTTTTTTTTTTAAGTACAAAACATCTTTTTTGCTTTTGCTTTTCTTCACTGTGATGCAATTTTAATGGCCAGAAGTGTAATATTTCCACATTCTATAAGCTCCTAAGGGTTGTTTATACAGTGAATATCTGATGTGTCCTTGCATTATTCATTCTCTTAAAATGAAATCTGCAGCAATGTATGGAACAGATGCACTTGTGTTAGGGACCACTTTTGATGTTGTCGATCTCCGGTAACACTACTCGTCGAAAATTGGAACTTTTACTCCACTCTCTTTTATCATCATGCCTCATCGAATGAGCACTTCAGGATGACCGAATGTGCTTCTGATCTTGATAATGGGATAAACCTTTAGTGTCTTTCCATATCAATTGCAGTTGAGTATCGTTTGTGATATCTGAATCACAACTCATCTGTAAAGAGGACAACTGACTGGCCATGGACTCTCTGTAGGATTATGCGTCAGATTGTGGACGAATTGGGCAGTTTATATGGAGTGCGTCTCGGCTGTAAATCTCGAATTTGTGTACATAATAAGTTCGACAATATTACCCTCTGACTGTCATCAATCTTTGGTTCTCCCTAAAAAGACGATTCATTGGTCAGATTGATATTAATTTTTGCTGACTGCCATTATCCTTTTCTTACAGCTATATCTTTGGATGGAAGATTTCCAAGCTCCTGAAATAATACTTTTATCGATTCTAAGCTCTTGGTCTATTCTCGTCACACTCCACGATCCTCCTGGCTTATCCAACCTTCTGTAAACTCAATCATGTGGGTCCTTTCGCACGAACACACCTCTTGGAACTTGCAGAATGGTTATATTGTAATTTTACATTACATTGATGTACCTGGAGAACGTTTTGAATATTCTCTTCAGCTCCCTGATAAATCTTATTAAATTTCTGCATACGCATTAATTCGAATTGGTGTTCTTATACTAATTCAACATTTCTTACTGTAATTTCACTGTTGCAGTGCTAGAAAAACACATTGTCAGCATGCCAGTGTATATGCTGTGGATGAATTTGTGTATTATTTGTATACAAAAAATTTGAAAAATTTGAAATGACAATATACAATTCTTTAGATAGGCCTTAAGAAAACACATAAACAGTCCATTAAATTCCTTTACTGCATCTAGATTTGCCTTTTATAAATAGCTCTTTTCGGAGCACTTTAATATTTTCTATAGGATACGGAAAGACACTAAAAGCAGTTATGATGTAATTTATCAATTTTTAAGTGCATATTGTATTGAGTATAATAGTAAATTTATTGTAATTCAGTATTTATCCAACAATAATAGATAAATAGAATTTTTGGAAAAACTATCACATATTTGATTTCTACTTCAACATCACAAGCAGCAACACGGCCTGAATTTCTGGACGCCCTGTCGAGTGATCGAGAATCGACACCTCCGCGGCACTCTCACTCGTCAAAATTCCACACTCGCCAATGTGATGGTACATGGAGCCGGAATCAACTTCGCTCTACGTGGGTATTTAATAGCATTATGACTTCAACCCGTGACTCTGTAGGAAACAATGCTGAAATTTTGACCTTTCTGAAATATCTATCTTAATGAAAATATTATTATTTCTTTTACGAAATTCCATACAGAAACATAATTAGCAGTACCAAATATTTTGTAAAGATGTCAAACGGTTTTCACCTTTAATGATAACGTCGATCGTCCTTTTCAATGTATCTCTAGGATTTGACGTCACTCTACTAGATTTGACGCGCATTTCTTCACATATCCCAAGTTGAGTAAACATTTATAACTATTTCTAGTAATTCCAGAAATTTTAAAAGTTTTTCGACTTCTGTACGTTAGAGATGTTATAGAATTCCATCTTAAAAAAGCACCATTGAGAGTGAGTAGCACGTAGATTTTTGTAACTATATACATCCTAATATTTTTCAATATGAAAAACCCGTTGTAATGAATTATGCAGCTTTTTCTTGATTGACCTCTAATTTGATTCATAAAATTTAGAGCCCAAGAAATTGATATATCATTAATAATTTGCTTTGCTATCAATTGATACTATAGCAAATGCAGATAAGCAAAATTATAAAATTACTTTGAATATTTATTGGAATAGATATTTCTAAATTTTTCTTACAACTGAAAGCCCTCCCGTAATTTGGAATATCTGTCCATATTTGATTGAAATAAGTCTATTATCCCTCATATAATATTACAAATTTTTGTTTATTAATATGATTTTTGACATTTATATATTTCAAAATTATTATAGTAAAAATTGTTATTCAAATTTCCGAATGGATTTGAAAAAATAAAGTATCCTGAAGAATATTTAAAAAAATATTTATTTTCTTTTCAGCCTGAAAATCAACATTTAGGGCAACCCACCAGCAATAGGAGGTATGTACCTTATGTTCATTAAAAAGATTTCTAATTGTTATCTCTTTTTTTAGTTAGTGAATGAAAAATCATAGATTAAACAAAAGTATCACATTTATATTTATTTCTATTTAGGTCATTAAGTTTTTATTATATTACATATTATCTGTATTGTAATATCGTGGAGTTATATCTCACACTCCGCAATACATATAATTGTGAACATGTACAAATTGTTCTTTTAACAAATAGTTTTATAAAACTGATTCGTGGACACGCAAAAAAATGGTAGCAGAACGCATTAAGCGTGATTAATAAAGACGCGATATCTCTGATCAATTCGGTTCTAGTTCGATTGTTGTCCTCTTGACGCTGCTCCACCCACGTTTAGTAATCTATCAGTATTGTAGAATGACGTCATCGTTCTGACTAAACGTGAGCAATTATTTTATTTTTGGTAACCTTTTGACCCTTTCTGTAAATTAATTTTGTTAGTATTTACGCACTGCTCTAACTATCCGTATGCGCACATATGCATATAAAGTGAAAAGGAAGTTATATCCAAAATGGAGTCTCTTCATCCAGATTCTCAATTATGGAAAGTTCCAACTCTAACGAATATTCTCATTCATTGGAATATTCTATTATCGTTCAAGGTCTTATTATCTCAAAACAAGTTTTTTTCGTAAGAAAGCCGCGATGTATTTTCATAAATTCAGTTGTATATGTAGACAGATTATACTAAGAGATATGTCTATGACAGTTTCTAAATATTAATTTTAACTTGGTATTCTTCAAGTGTTTTTCCGTTTAGTTACTTTAATTTAATTTATCTTTATGACTTATAAATAGATAAATCAGCTTTAGGAATTGACTCATTATTCAGAGATCTGGAAGAGAATTTGAGAATTTTAATGAAAGAAAAAAGTGATATATTAACTAAAAGATTGTCCGTATATATTCCATTTCAATAAGAAATAAATCCCCATGAAACAAAGGATCGTTTCCAGAGCATGCACATAGATAAGTAACATGTTAAATGTTTGAGAATTAACTTAGTTTTTCTTGGTATGAATTTTTATCCAATATTTTATTGAATTTACACTTCACCCTGCAACATATACTATTCGGTTCTACTAATCTAATCAGCATATGCATCGAATTCTAATTTAATGTGTAATTTTTTTAAGGAAAATCGTTACTATTTCGAAAATGAGTAAAAATCATTTTAAAAGTATCTTGTTCCATCAGTTTTGCTATTGTCTCTGAATTATTAATTAAAGTAAATTTGTCCTCGAATTATTAATTAAAGTAAATTGTCTCTGAATTATTAAAAGTAACATGTCTCTGAATTATTAATTAAAGTAAATTGTCTCTGAATTATGAAAAATATTATAAAATTCCAGGACTTTTTCTTTTTTTGAGAAAAACATCTTAAAATCGTTTCTATAAAACATTTAGTTTCGAGTTAAACCACACAAGAAATCCAAAGCTGAGAATTTTCAAATGGAATAAATTTTAAACAAGCGCAACTTTGTTTAGGTTGCTGATTGCTTTTTATTTAAAATTGAATAGAAATGTATTTGTTGGAAATAATTTGTTTTGTGCAGCTGTTTGTAAAAGTGTTGTTCTTGGAACAGAAATAATAAATTGAAAATCTTAAATATTCCAACCAATAATCAAATTTCTCCCAACCGTTTGAAATGTGCAAGAAAACATATTTGAACAGCCCCTTTCGAACCAAGAGGACTCAGTGGTCACTATGTGGAGGTAAATTTGAAGTCGCGGAACAGTTGTGCAGCTTATCTTGACATCAATTATTAACTATTTTCACCTTAGTTTTATAGTTTTAGAGCGTCTGACTCACGTTGGGAGAAAGCCGTCTTTTAGGATCATTACAAGTACCATGATCAGGCTTGTAATCGAAAGTGAACATATTTTTTAAATACAGTTCTGTAGATAAAAACAAGAACTATCGGAAATTTATTTCAAAAATTTTTTTTCTAGTAAAGACGAAATCCTCATCTTGGCTTTAATTTTCGACAAGTGACATCATTTACCAGGTATGTATTTTTTATCTTTTGCACCCATGAAAAAATTAAATTTCAAAAAGGATTAAAATTGATTTTTCTAAAAAAATGGTAAAGCTTCTTCCAAGCCTTCGGTGTAAAAGAGAAAAAATTCTGATAATAGATTTTGTTGCTGTATATCCATGAAAACCAAGCATAAAAGAAGCTTTTCTTGGAAAGCTATCTTTCAAAATCACACACATAAAATGAGAATATCCCTACTTTGATGCTTTCCTCCATCAATCCTTGCTCACTTAGTTTCGGAAGACACCAAAGAAATCTTCTATCAAGATTAAACATAGAGTTGGGAGAATGCATCTTTCAAAGAATATTCTGTTATGAGGATCATGACACATACCTTAATTGTAGGGAACCCCTCCATTAAAATCTCTGAAAACTGTCAGTTTAAAGCATCAAAGTAAATCATAATGATTGATAATTAGTCTGATTCTAATTGTTTTTTAAATCATTTCAGGAGGTAATGAAACGCTTAGTAAGAGGTATATTCATCAAACTAAAAGTAACTCAGACAACGGAGCTCAACAAGATGATCTGTTGTGCTAAACAGGGAATTATGAGTGATTACGGTAGGTTTGAGAATAGGATTATCCACTCTTTAGAAGTCCAAACTGCCTTTTTTTTTTTTTTTTTTAGTTTATCTCTTAAAGCCTTATTTAATAAATGTGATCAAATTTTGATAATTATCATACAACTTTTCTGTAAACACTAAGAACTCTTGTTTATTTTCCAGTATCCAAACTACTATACTGAAATCAATTATTTATTTGATCGGAAAATTAACTGTGGAATATGTATGTGGAATAAAAGCTCATGGAAAGTATCTCAAATGTTGCTTCATATTGTAAATTCTGTAACTTTTCTTCGTTACAGAATATTTTGTTATAACAATTCTGAAATAGGTTTTTTTTTAATTGCTATATTCTTTCGATGTTATTTTAATTTCGAATATATGGCTGATGAATGTCTTGTCTATTGTCTTTAACTAACGTAACTGCTGAGCGTCGAAGCTTCGAATCTTTAGTTGAGATTCATCTCTCGAATAAAGCTATTATTTTATTTTTTTCCAGGGGTTCTAGTGACCTATATTCACCTGTTAGAATAATTCACTGGACCTTCAACAAGCAATAATGTGAACTATTTCAGCATTTTTTACGTCTTGCATGGTCTGAAACACATGTCAAATGGAAACGCAAGTAATGTGTGAAATTAAACAACAACTAATTTAGTTTATAGATAAATATAAACATTGTAGAAGGTCCCAAATGATCATTTTCTAATGTTTTCCTTTGAACAATACGAATTGGAGAAGATCGAAAAGAGAAACAGCAAGAAATACCGGTCAAATCGATAGCATGCGTGATATCATCCGATCTCTGGTGAGGGAATCAGGTTGATGCTCTTCAAGAAGTGCCCAGTCCATATGCTTCAGTTGGTCTGCTCAACACCAGTGGAACTACCTCTGACAAGAGCTTTCGTGGTCCTGTCATGCGGAGGAAATGGCGTCTTACTTTCTAAGGACTCTTACTACCTGGAGCCCCAGGTCGGCACAATTCCGAACTCTATCTAGACCCACTCTATAGCAGTTATAGCCTTTGGGACGTCAGTTTTAGATTTTAAATTCAATTTGTGCTGTACTTTGGTAAAATATAGGAATTTTAATGGTTTAACTATGTGGAGAGAAGAAAGTCTTTTAAAAAAGCTCTAACCTTTAATATGAAAATGTTTTATATCTTGAAATCTCACTCTTAACTAATGAGATCTAGCTGTCTCATCACAATATCTTCTGTTAAGAAACAAGAAATGAGCTTTCAAATGTTCTTATCCACATACAAAAGCTACCTTGTCTGGGGAGCAGAACGTTAAATGTAACATCTGGTCAGAAAATTCTTTAATCATATCTTCATGATGAAACGTAATAAACGAGAATAAAATTTCATGATCAGCTATGTGTATGTTGCAGCCCTCATTTTATTTCATAAAAAAATCTAAATACAAAATCGTTCCAAAAAAAGTCAAACGAGAATAAAAACATACTTTTAGCAGAATTAATCATACTTTTTAAGTGAATGAATCAATCTCTCAAATTCTATAAATTTCAAAAATTTGAGCTTTAATAGAATACAATAAAGAGACAAAACATCTATTTTCTAATTCAAATCCAGATCCGATAAATTGAAACTTTGGGTAACCTATTTCGTGTAATGACAAATCATTGATTTTGTAAGTGATAGAAGTATTTTAATTATTTATTTCTCAGAAAGTTAAATGTTAGCCAAGCGTTGCTTTGTGAGTTGAAGATATAGTGAAAGTGAGTTACAATATTTAAAAAACAAAACAAAACACTATTTTTTGACTTAAGGCTTGCAGCACTCCTCAAGGAGACCAACTTTATTGTCTCTCCCATAAAGCTTCAAGACTTCAACCGCTATAACAAAACTCTCTTTCTCCCTCGTCTGGGCGGTACGTGTCAGCACCGCGTAGTGGAGTCTCTGAATCATTGCCTATGTGGGAAGGAACACTGTTAAGTATGTTAGTCCCAGCTACAAAAATATAAATAAATTCGTCTCATAGCTATGTTCTTACTAATTCTATCAGTACTTAATTTTGATTATATGAGGCTCTATTTAGTTGACTTTAAAAAATATTATAAATTATGTATTAGTCTGCAAAAGTCGTGTAATACAGAATGTTATATAAGAGTGAATATGTAACTGAAAGGAAATTAGGTTAGTAACTGAAAGGAAATTAGTGTTATGTAAACTGAATTGGTATAGTCATAATTTAAAATAATCTGCAGCATTGCTTATCGCATTTTCATTCAACTATATAATGTAACGTATTTAGGTATGTATTAATTAAATACTACATATATATATCCAATTCATTTTTATTGGAATCAACTCTATTTAATTTTTGATGGACAAGTCAGTTTCGCTTTGAAAATCGGTGTATTCCAAACATAGTCAACAACCAGCAAAGAAACCTCAGCCGGACCGACTTCACCAATTAGAATCAAGTTTTATAATAGATGCGAACTGCCATTATGGACATTCCTGACACTTCTAGGGTTTTTTGACACATCTGTAACATTTCCTGTTGTAATAAGAACTTCTGATTGATTTCAAAATGTCATCCGATTGGCAACCATGGCAGTAACTAAGCTGCCTGATAGAAGGGAAGAGAGTAAACCCGACTGAGAAGCTTATGAGAGAGTCAAATTATTAATTTATTAAATGTTATTTATAGCACCCCAAATTAAGATAAAGATTTAAAAAATTAAAATCAGGCCTTCATTGATAAAGGTTGTGGTATCCAGAATACGCTAACCATGGAAATAAAAAATGCATTTGATAAGTATTTATAACATCTAAAATAATTAAAGATAATTTGGGTAATCAGATATAAGGTATTGATCTTATTAATAAATATATATTCAAATTTTATAAATGAACTCTAACTTAAAAAAATTTATATATAAGAAAAGCAAAATCACTAAATCTTCGTCAAAAATATTTTAAACGGGATCTTTAAAATAAATCATTTTAAACAACTAGACAATATACTGGCGTTGGTTGGTTTATTAATCGCACCAGAAGCACACGAGGACTATTATTACGGATCCTTGTAACATCTGAGCTGACACCTCCTCTCCTAACTCTCCACACCATGCCAATGGGTGGACTTTGAGCCCTGATAGATTTTAACGTGCATCATCATGTGGGGGGGCGCTATACGGTCAATTAAAATGCACAAAATACGTTGGGATAAGTTTACACATTAAAATATGATGAGAAGTTTATAATGGTCAATACAAAGCACGATCCTTGAACGTTTCCTGTCAAATTAAGTGCTCAATTGTGGGAAATATTCACCATGAGTTGTAAATTTTCTGTTATTAGAATATATTTTTTTATTTTAGTATTCAATTGAGTACTGTCAATTAACATTAACACTGTTTATTTATAATATTTCAAAGCAACTCATTTTTATGTCACAACTGCAGGGAATTTTTAAACGACCAGTAAATCAAAAGTTTACAACAACTGAAATAATTATATAGTTATTGATTTCGTCTAAGTCAATTTTTTTTACTTTTTTGCACTTTGTTTTCAAAAATATCAGATTTTAATCAATCATTGTTATAGTATGTAAATTTTGCTTCAGATATGATGAATTTCAATGGTGAACTTCACTATGACATAATTGATTCTCCAAATTACTGCATATATTTAAGCAAAAATGTTAAACTGTCGTGACTTAGAAGTCGAAACTATCATTAATAGAAGTAGCTAAATATTAACTTGGTTCTGAATAGATATTAAATTTATTTAAAAGTTAAATATACCTAAATATAAATTTTAAAAAATATATTATGCTAATCAGAGGAATCAAATTTTCAAAAGGCTCTATTGAAATTAAAGGAAAAAACACACGTAAATGTCTAAGAGAATTTCTTAATGAAATTTATTCAAATTGAGGTCTGTGGCGGCCTATAGTTGCATCATCACTCTTCCACTGCGAGCTCGATCCATCTGCGAAATCTGAAGGAGATTGAGAGAGGCATTGAAGGTAGATGGAAAGCAAGCAGAGAGAGAGAAATCGCGAGGAAACGTTTGCGTTACCTCCTCCTTCTGGTTTTCTTTGTTTTAGCTCTCGATTACAGCTTAGAGTTAATTTTATTTAACCTTTTCAATGCCCTCTTAATAAACATTATTATTATTATTGTTATGTAGTTATCTTCTAGTGCGAAGTTTTATTACCTTTGATCTGTCCGCACAGTGGCTCAATCCCACTATATACATCATAATGCAATTTCGCAGATGTTTTCACCATGCCAGAGCCAAAAATTTTCAAAATTTAATAAATAATACTTTTCAGATCATATGTAATGACTGAACACACATAACCAATACTAAACACGATTCAAAACCAATTGTTTTCATTTAGTTTTAATAATTTTTTGCAAGCTTGGTGACTTTTAAATATTCCCTCCTCCT
Source organism: Nephila pilipes (assembly GCA_019974015.1). Classification (NCBI taxonomy): domain Eukaryota; kingdom Metazoa; phylum Arthropoda; class Arachnida; order Araneae; family Nephilidae; genus Nephila; species Nephila pilipes. The sequence continues at coordinate 322,957 of BMAW01024902.1, forward strand.
TAATGTCCAAAGATATTAAGAATCCAAAAGTAATTTCATGATTTTGTCGTACCTTTATAATGATCTTTTTTTAAGTGAAACAAGCCCAACTCAGTAATTGTTTCTGGAGTAAACAAAAAATATAATTCTTGCTAGAGAGTGAGTGGTAGATAAGGAGTTACCAATTGAGATACAATACATCATCTACATAGATTCTATTTTTAAGCCCGCTTTGTTTGTGGAAACTGTATTTGCTTGTCTTTCCTTGTTTTGAATTCAGCTACACACTACTGACTAATTAAAGGAATTTGCAACTTGTCTAATAATTCAAAAGATATTAAACCTAAATTGTACAAATCCCACCGAAGAATAATTATACAAATATTCAAATGCGTAAGAGTACATATGATCGTCTGTAGTTAGACTTGGAGGTGATATAAGCGACGAAAGGTTACCTGAGATTTGTGTAGTTCTCCAGAAATTTGTATTTTCTAGCAAAAAACTGGGTAAATTTTACAGTATCAGGTAAAAAATTATATCTAAAAATGGGCTGATGATGGAATAAGATGGAAGCAAATTGTGCATGCAAGTCAATCACAAGGTGCATGATATATAGAGCTAAATGTAACGCAAAGTGAACATAGATATAGTTTCAGGACATTAATCCATATCAAGAAGACCTGGACAAGGTTGCCCAAAGGCTGCGGAGGGAGGGTTGTATACTAGAAGATCCCGTTGTTTATTTCCTGCTCACTACCGGCACACAAGACAGGGTAGTGAAGCATCATATTTTTAAAGGTGTCGATTGTTGCATGGACACTGATTTAGGGATACTTTGTGTCTGATGAGCTACTCTATATCACTCCCTCATGCTAGAAAAAGGATTGGATTGTGGTTGAGGTGTAATGGTTTGGGCAGGGTCATATGTTGACGACTGGACACCCTGTATGTGTTTCATAAAGTCCTGATTACTATGAGTATAGAGAAGAGTGTCCAACCCTTTTCGGAAGCGCGCTCATTATTTCTGGCAATGTCGGACGGCACAAGTCGTTCTACATAGGCCTTAACTGGAGACGATTTACCTGGATAGTGAGGATATCACTGCCATGGGATTGGCCAGCCAGATCTCTCGAGTTTAACCCTATAGGATGCCTTGCAAATTGATCTCGCCATCGACTTTGGATCAACTGAGATAAAAAACTGGCTTTACCTGCATATGGACTCCTTAACAGCCTCTCTCCAGTACGCCATCACCCCCTATATTACACGTTTTCAGTCTGATATTACAATTTGTTTTTGGGTATGCTACATTATAAGCTTTTATGAAAATAATGCACATAAAATGATTTTGAATGAAATATCTGTTTTTCTGTTTTAAATGCATATTGATACCAAATTTCTTTGACTCTCACCAATTTTCCAGAAATTCAAATATAATGTGCAATTGTGTTAATTTTTCTATAAATGTATTTTTATAGAGATGAAACATAACTTATGTTAACATTTTTTTTTGTATTAATTTACTGAAGTAACTTACTTGAGAGAGGTGGTTACAAAAAAAATGCGAATATCTAACTTTTATAATGTAGTTTTATCATCTCACAAAGTCTATCTGATATATATGAAATCCTCACATATCGCGATGTAAACAGACTGTAAGTAGCATTTCAAATTGTTAGAATGATGTCTTTTATCATATTTATTAAAAAATATAAGAACCATTTATTCTATCGATCTTAAGATGCTATATGCAAATGATGTTAACTGCAAATTATTACTGTTTTGTAAATTACTATACAGTAAATTATTATTCATATATGCTACAAGATGTAAGCGAATCATAAGGATTCCTTCTTCCTAGTCCGCGATTCCTAGTCCGATTTCTGATTCATATTTTAACATTGATCAAGTTACAAATCGTGTTTTAAATATAAATATAACAGAATTTTCAATACACCTCACCTTCTTATTTACTGTGTATTCTCAAAGGTAATATTATATCAGCATTAAAATTACATAAAAATATACAAATTTTTTAACTGCATTATTTATTATTTTAATTGCATTTTATTATATTTAACTGTATTATTAGCTTTATTCCTCCTCCCTTCTCCCTTAAAATTTCAATGCGCTGTATTCTCGTATGCTTAGCATTCTAAAAAACTATACCAAAAAAAAACTTTTGATAAGATTTTGATTGTTATTGGTATTGATTGTTATAATGTAATTTTGTAAAAGTACTTTTATTCAATGAGTTTTCAATGAATAGCAACTCATTCGAAATAATTTATGCTTAGTAGTTGATTAGTTAAGTTTTTTAAGTTCAATCAAGAAAGTTATGACTTTACTGTTAATGAATTTTAATTTCTGTAAAACTTAATGTAACATTTCATCATCAGATATAACTTCATTAATCTAGATCCCTGTTTGCTTCGCAGCGACATCGCTGCTCTAGTGCCATTAAATTCAACTCTCCTCACATACAGCTTCATTAAAAAATTTAGTAATTGCTTTTTTTTTTTGTTGAAAATTTAATTTCTTATAAAACTGTGTTTTTTAAATAGTTTCAGGAGCGTCATTTGGTTTTATGTTTATAAACTCCGCTTTGCTATTTTGTTTCAATTGTTCTTTCCTTTGAAGCTAATTTGCGTTTCACTTAAATTTATTCAAATATTCAAACCATTTAATTAAGTTTTAAAATATGTTAACTTTTTAATTTCATAATAATAAAGAATCAAAATTAAAACCAATAACAATTTTAACTAAATAAAACATCAAGGGTTTCTATCATCATAATTACTATTTTAAATGAAGGTACAATGTAATATATTTTCAAAACAGAAATAAATCAATATTTGAAATACACATCATATACCAATGGAACACACTGTAATTTTTCTTCAAAACTTTCACAGAATTGAATTTTAAAATAGAATGAATTGAAAAATTAGTATAATTGTAAAATGTAATATTTGTTAATTCAGAATTTATAAATCTTAAATTTCTTTGATTAATTATTAAGGAAGAAATAAATTCAAAACTTGAGTTGAAACTTGGAGTGTCCAAGCGAAGTCCAAATTTTGTCTTTAAAAGCCAATTCATTGGAGTTGTTCGTCGAATTGGATGATTAGGTGGAACTTGAGCTATTTTGAAGCAGTTTTTGTAATAGTCCTAATAACTTAAGAAGAAAAATGTGGAAAAGCTTCTGGAGGATGGCAATATCTTTCAAAATAGAATTCTGGAAAACTTTGTATACATCTTATAACAAGTGATATCATTCACTCTTGATAAGACGCCGATTAACTATGGACTATTAATTGACTTTTTTAGCATATTCTATTTTACTTGAAGCTTCTTGAAATTTAGAGGAGTTCGACGAATTACGAAAAAACACAGAATCTGTAAGGATTTAGAAACTAAGAAGAATAATTTGCGTCCCTTCTTAGAGGCATCCGGCCTTGCATTGGCACCAATGTAATTTCAGAGACAACAAGAGACGATGGCCGTAGTGAACAACAATCCCCCTCTCTCTCCGTTGAATTTTATCTTAAATTAACTTTTAAGGATTAAAAGTTAATTTAAAATTCGATAGGATTACATCCTACCGACTAAATATTTATATAACAATTTAGAAAATTTATATTAATTAGATATATAATCAGTCGAAGCCAAAATTCTAATTAAATTGTTTATTCCATATTTATTGAGAGAGAGACAGAGATCAATAGCCTTACAGTTGTAGAAACGGAGCAAGAAACGGATTTTCAAGAAAAGAGCAAATTTTACATACACGTAAACTATACACATACACGAACATATAAACTACTCAGTGTCTTGTTCACGTGCGAAGCGAAAAAGTGGAATAATTTTCCCATGCGTTTCATTCAATACAAGGGATTTTTTTTTCTTTAACTAACATCGTCTAGGTGTAGAGATTCTTAGCGACTTATGCTGCAGACAGAAAGTCTAGAAAGAATCATTCCTACTACTTTGAGAAAAGGAATGGTATCAGGAAATAAGAATAACCGCTCTACTTTTAAATGAGAGAATGGGAAAAATTAGGAAATTAAATTATTATTAAAAGAAATTATTATAAATTAAAATTAAATCATTATATATATATATATTGTGTGTGTGTGTGTGTGTGTGTGTGTGTGTGCGTGTGTGTGTGTGTGTGTGTGTGTGTGTGTGTGTGTGTGTGTGTGTGTGTGTGTGTGTGTGTGTGTGTGTGTGTGTGTGAACTTTAAAACAAAATATTCAAAAGTATAATTGTTCTTTTCATGGTGTTTTGGTCCTGCGATAATACACATCGAAAATACAAACCAGAATCTTTGGAATAGTAATTGATTAAGAATACATTCAATAACCTGTATATGAATTTTAAAAATAGATATAATCCAAATGACATAAAAGACAGATATAATTATTCAAACTTGTGATAATTACCTGCACAATTTGCGAAAGTTAAAATTGAAATATAGAAATTGTATCGATAAAGATGTCAAAACATGCATCCTGATAGATGCACAATAGAGAGACAAAAATCCCAGCTTTACTCGAAAACGAATAACTGTATTTATATGATGAAATGTAGAATATGTGATATAAATATATTGGTCTAACATCTAATTATATTAATATCAGAATGAGATAGATCAAATTCAATGAGATACCAATGAATGAAAATCAATTTTGTAGAGTTGAAATTGCATTTTAATTTATTTATATATAATAAAAGATTATTCCTAATAAAATGAAAAGGTTGTGGTAGGAAAATTTCTATATGATTTCTTAAGATTTACTTACCATATGGTTTGAATATAATATATTAGATAGAAATTTGTTTCCAGCTGATGAAACGAAAAGAATTATTATGGAATGTGTTATACCGAAGACAAATGTAAAAAATAAAAATATAAGAAATAATGAAAAATAAACGTAAAAAAAAGGAATCATATGGACACAAATATCATCAGGAATAACATTATATAGATTGTACAAAGATTGTAAAAGAATTTTTAACATAAAAAAAAAATATTTATATCTGGATTGAAGAAGAAAATTAGAGTTGAGAGATACTTGAAAATTACAGGATAAAAGGCTATCATATTATGAAAGACCCAAGTGATTACATTATTAATAAACTAAATATATAGAGTATACAGATGAAAATGTAATGAAATATTGCACAATTAGATTTTAAACAAATCTTCAATAAGATAAATTTTCAAGAGTTTAAAAACATACACCGAATTAAAATATAACATAAAAAAAGTGCTTTAGGTACTACAAAAATTAGGAAGATTATATTTAATTATAACTGGAAATGGATTGAAAATTGTCAATGTGCGTGTATGGATCATGGTGACTATGGATGAATATCACAGCCACGTGGTCGCTGGAGATTTGAAAATAATTAATGATGAAAATTAAAAATATAGAAGAAAGTAACAAGCTGCCAGATTATCAATAACAGAGAGTAATTATGTAGCTAAAAACGAAATAAGTAAGGATCTTGAGATCTATAATCAAAATAGCTATTAAATATAGTATGCATATTCCTGATAAGGAATTTAAAGATAGAGTATGCAATGATCTAAAAAACATGACCATATACATAATGGAAAATTCAAAATATTAGACCTCTATAGAAAATTTTATAATTGTATATGTAGATAAAAGTCTCTGTGTAGAAATTTTGCATTTATTTCAAGCAAATTTACTTCATAAAGATAGATGGATATTTTCAAAATAATCAAGTTTTTTTGTTCTTTCAAAGTGTGAAAACAGAGAAATTATTAATAGGTTAGCTGTATTTCAAGAAATTGCTTACATTTAAATAATAAGAAATTCCCTGTGTTTTCTTAACTTCTAAATTCTGTAAATGAACCCATTTAAATTCAGAACTATTACTAATGGATATAATGCATACATAGCTAAATCTGGTAAAATCTCAGAATGTCTTAAATAATATTTTATAAAAGCTTGAACAAAACTGCTATTATTAAAAATAGTATAGAATTAATTAATCTAAGTAAATACACAGGTCCAGGCAATCTGCAGTTATGATTTCAGAACTGTTTAATTCCATTGATGTAAAGGATATGATTAGGGTTTTGATGATACTCTATAATCAATATAATATAGAAAATACGATAAAAATGCGAAAATTTAAAAACCTTTTACAGTTAGTACTCCAAGAAAATTATATACTTTTCAATAAGAAAATAGACCGATGATAAAAAGACTCAAGGAGGACCAGCTAGCAACATTCTAGCTAATCTTGCATATACATTTTATGAATTGAATCATTTGAACAACTCTCTTTATGTTTTATATAGGTATAGATGACCTAATAATTTTAGTAAGAGTGAGATTTTAGCCGAACATTGATTTTATCCAAATCATTTGATTTTATTTAATGCTGAATATTTAGATACAGAACTTCAGCTGAAATCACACCATTTATAGTAATTTATTTTATAAAAAGAGATGCATTTAATTTTAGGTACTAAAATACCTTACTGGGAGAAAGTATTCACTTCTCCATTTACAGAAACATCATTTTAAACTTTTGCATCGTAATAAATAGGTAGCTGCTCATGATAAAGACGGATTCAGTAATAAACAGAAATTTATAGAGAATATACAGAATGGGATTATCCATTTTATTTTTTAAAAAAATATATTCCCACAAATTGTATGATCCATTATGATATATTTTTTAGCTTTTCCAGAGGAAGTCTTAGGGACTCTAGGATATTGAAATGTGATTAAGCAGATCGGATTTGAGTATCCAGCGAAAGTTTTTTTTTTCTTATAATGATAGTTTTCTCACTATGCTTTATTTTATAAATTGATTTATAAGAATTTTGATATTTTACATCTGAGTTTATTCTGATATCTTTGAATTGTGACATTTTAAGAAATGTGTCTTATACATAATGGGCTATTGCCTTTCAGGATCTTTCATGGGATTTTAGGATATCTCAATTCAAAAACAAATCCACCACACAACATTAAGTTACAAATACAGCTAGTTAGTGGTCTAGTTGTGAGGATCTCTAAAACATTTCTACATAATATACATTTACAGACGTATATTTTATTCAATGGATTCCAAATAGTTTTACAACTAAAATTCTGTTTGTGTTCCATTTGATATGATTTCTATTCATGATTAGACATCTTCATTTAAAAGCCTTCATTGAATCTACTCACTATAATTCTTGATCATTCTCACAAGATCTTAATTTTTGCTTTTGCAACTTTGTGATTTGAATGCGATTCTTCTTGGGAAAACTTGGATTTGGCGTTGTTTTCAAAGTCTTAAATCTTAACTAAAAATATTTAATTGTACATTTAGTGTTTTAATTTTTTTAAATTTTAATTGGTTATTTTAATAGGAAATTTTAATGGAAGATTTTAATTGAAAGTTTTAGGTGAAGATTTATTTGATTGAAAATATGATTTCTTAAAACAATTTTTAATTGAGATATCTTACCTTTCATTTTTATTCTTTTTCCTTTAATTTACAAATTAACTTTTAGAGTATCAATTTTATCAACAAGATGCATTGGAGGTTACATAGAACATGTTTAGCCCAAAAGTCCCCAGTCCGAATTGCAATTTTTTTTTGGTTAATTATTCATTTAGTTTCAATTTTTATTCATTTATTTTTCCTAATTTTTAAATTTTCTTTGTTGATTTTGGATTTTAATTGTTTCTCTTATTTTTTGTATTGTTCTCTCATTTTGCATTTTTAATATATATTATTATATATATATATATATATATATGAGCATATGTTATATATATAGTTATATTATTATATTTTTTAAATTTTTTTATATTTTAAAAATAGATCCAATCTGTCACTGTTAAACAATATTTCTACATATGAAAAATTTTACAATTCAGGTATATTAGATAATAACAGCTCATAAAAGAAATATTCACATTAATATTTTTTTCAGATGGTTGAATATCACTATACTATGAAAAATGTTGTTGCTTAGATTTTTTTTAGTATTCAAAAAAACAAAAAATAATAGTTTATATATATATCCCGGCTTTAAAAGAGTTAATAACTGTCCAAATGAAAGAATCAAGTTGTTTTGTTTTTGTTTTTTTTTTCATAAAGAATTTGATTAACGAATAAACTACAATAAAACAAAATGTTACAAGAATTTAAGTTTGTTGTTTAATTCCTATATACTGCATAAGAATATTTCAACCTGAGATATATGCAGCAATAAAGCTAAAATGTCATAAAATTACAATTACATTATCAGATAGAGTGGAACAAAAAATCAAACTCTACGTATAGTAGTTTTATAAACCTAACATGTTGAAGATTTGATAGATTTCAATTGATTATCAGGTTGTTTATCTGTGAATCGTATTAGTATCGACAAGAAGGTGTAGTTTCTCTCATTAAGATGAAAAGAAAAAACTGGAGAATGCGAATGTTTATTGGAGTATTAGCCGAATTATAAGGATACACCAAATTTTATTTAAAATGTAGTTCTAAGAATAAAAGGAAAATTGGTTGCCAATGAAATTAAAAAAATCGCAAATCAATATTTAATCACATTGTTACTAGCAAAGGTGAAGAAATCTGTAGCTTCAGCAAGTCGGCACAGCAGTATTTTAATGGACAAATGTTTGTCTATTGGTTTCAACAACATTAAAAATCTATTCCAAAATTAAATTTTTTCTGGTGGATCCATCATCATAGTTTCCAATTTTAAGAAGACCGAGTCATGATTGTAAGTACAATTTTAATAATTGCCATTTCGAGGATAGAAAGCAAATAATCTTTCAAAATTTTAATCTTCCTCATAAAAATATTGGAATCTGATAATTCATAACAATTCTATAATCATCTTGATCAAATGAAAAAAAGGCGTACCACATTCTAAAAATAAAGGTTTTAATCATCGTCTGAAAATAAGATAAAATCTGAACATTCCTTTGTATTTCATTAACATTTTAATATATTTCAAAAAATTCATTTTTCAAAAAACAGCAGTAGCCAGAGAGTCTCAAAATAGAGCAGTTATTGGTAACGTCAATTTGATTAACTACGCCATCTGTCATCAAAACAGATAATTTTTGAGCCAATTCATAGAAAGCAGTTTCAGAAATGTTAGAATATTAGGGAAAAACTTTTAATATTTGATCTATGGAAATATTTTATCCTTGACCGATAAAAACTTTAACACAGAAGGAACTGTATTTTAATTCAACAACACAAACAATAATAATTTTACATCCAAAATCAAAGGAACTTTTTTCAACGTTTCATCTTTAGTATGCTTCGAAACAAGCGCCTGCACGATTATTCAAGGTTGATAATGATGTTTAATATATATTCAAAATCTGAAAAGAAACAACGAATTTTAAACCACTCATATTTGTCTAATTTGTAAAAGATAAGTATGAAGTTAATTTTCACAAAACAACGGTATTCAATTCTTCCAATTAAAGAAATAAAATTTGACAACCTATTTTTGATCTTTCTTTGAAATTTAAAATTACATTTAGAAAAGACATACATTATTATATACTTTCAAAATCAATCAATTATCTCATTTTTTTTGGGGAGGGAGGGGAATTGATCTGAATAATTAGCTGGATAAATTTATAAAGCACAATAGTATAAATTCTAAACAACTTATACTTTTCAGTTTTATAAAATTATATTATAGTGCAGGGGTGGGGGAGTATTGGACTTGGTGGTTTCACATCCACCCACGCAAAAGGCAAAAAGTGTGGATTTGTAAATTCAAAAAGGAGTCCTGAGACAATCTAGGAAGAGAGAGAAAGAGAGAATCTGGCATTATTTCTTTCATTTATTGTGAAGATTTTAAAAACAGAAACACAGAAAATATTATATTTGAAAAAAAAAAAAGAGAAACAACAGCAATAATTATGGTGAAACATTAATATACATGTGGTAAACATGTTTTAAAACATTCCTGTTTTTCGCGGAATGAAATATCTATTTTGATCGATAAGGACAATAGGAATTGTCTCTATTGTCTTTCTGCTATATAAATCTGATGACAAATTCTTCAAGCCGTTTTAATGTTTGATGTTTATAAAGATGTAGTGGATGGTAAAGTTTATCATGCAAGAGCCAATATGGAATGCTGCGCCAAATAAGATGTCACTGAAAAAAAGACATTTGAAGAAAATGGGGAAAGATAAAATTTGGTTGACAAGGAGGGTCAGAAATAACGAAGGATCGCTTAGGGTATCCTGGAGGGGCATCCACCGTGTTTATAAAAGACAGTATCCCTTTGGAAAGTGAAATACATCACTTTGGCGCTTCTGGTGAGTGTAACCCATACTTACACCGAAGTAGGTAGCCTCTTCAGTACTACAAATGTGGTATTAAAAGTCATAATAATATATCTAATAAATCATAATAATAATCATAATAAAAAAAGAAAATGACACTGATTAGCATTTAAGACATTCAATGTCACAGCAGTCCCAAGTGTAGTGGTATACCAAAAAAGTAGTGTTGTATGTGTATGTTAATTTTGAAAATAGGTTACTGAGCATTAGTTCCTATTCAGTTTTGACTCTATTCCTCTTATGACACTTCTAACCATTAAAAAATCATTGTTCATAAAGTGCTTTATACAATGCGCAAATTTCTTCTCATTCCCAAATAACATTTCTAATCTGGAGTAGTATCAATCAGAAAGGTGCTTGATGACTGACATGGTTGGATTATTCAATGCAATTCAATTCTATGCCAGAGTTCATCAATTGTACTGAGAATGGCTAGTTTTCAACTAACACATTACCAGATGTTATCAATGGATTAGATAACAAGAAGACGAGCATTTCACAATAACAGTTGAACACTTTCTGTATAGAAAGAAAAGAGGATCAGGAAAACGTGGAAAACATGCGGTTATACATGTTTCAACAAAAAATGCCATCATGCAAAAATACGGTAAACCGACCGTAATACACAGTTACGAAAATATTCAACTCTTGAAGCCTTCGAAGTAACTTCCATTGTCTTTCGGAAGCACGGAGATCTCAGAGAAATAATAATGGATCAAGGATATCCGTTCTCTTATCAAATATTGTAAAAGATATTAATCAGTTGTACCCGTTTGCATCTTCTTCACAGGAGAATGATTACATATCATTAGTTACAAATCGACATTTGTTGATCATAGCCTTCCGAATCCATCTCGGATAGACTTTGCAGGATTCTACTCGGGAATTATGGAATGATAAAAGCCAATTTACGGAGCAAGGAAATTCAGATGTCATCGGGATTATTGATCCACCTACAGTGTTGTTCTAAAATAGCCTGTCTAAAGAAAAGCTTCATGAAGTGGGGATGAAGATTGCCTGTCATTACCTAAAGGAAGGTTTATCCCTGAAACGGCTTGAAAGAGGAACGCAGAAAAAAATGTTTAGGTGCTATGTTTTTACATATTGGCAAACTAAGTCATATTAAAAGAAAAAAAAATAAATAACTGGATAATATTTACCTTACAAATTGGTGTTCAAAGAAAATAGATATACCAGTTTTGATGCATCCGCGGGAGCGATTTCGCAATTAGAATAGATTGATTGATTGAAATAATCTATGGATCTTACTATGATTTCCAAAAAATATTAGGGGTTGCTACAGATACAGAAAGCCTTTTGTCATCTATCGAAAGATATCGATTAGTAGATGATATAAAAAAAGCCTGTTCTATCTTTAGAAACAACTGACCAGAAACAACTGACTTTTCAGGTGGAAAAACGAAGATATATATATAAAAAAAAAACCTGATGAACAGAGTAGTGTTGGTAGTGAACAGTAGTCCTGTAGAGTGCACTGTTAGGTGCGCTATATGATTTTTTATCTCCTGAATTACAAGTGAAATGAGGAACCTGATCAGAAACCTTATAAAGGTATTACGTAAGATTTTTTTTGTTTTGATAATGTCACCCTTGAAGCTGAATTTATCAACCTAAGAGATTAACAATACTCAAATGCCACAAAACTGTTTGATTAACAAATGCTTTGATTCGAGATAGGCAAAAGGATGAAAGAATTTATTAGAAGTTTAACATAGATCAAATCAATAAAAGGTCAAATTAGCTATGACAAATTGTTTCACTCAATAGAGTCCTGAATATTATCAAGTCTCCAATGTTGTGGTTTTCAGAAATAGTTGAAGATACATGAGATCCATTTTAATTTGATTTTAAAAAAAATATCATCGTGAATAAACTATAATGAAGAAAAGGTTTTGCAGACATTCACAAATATATAAGACAAATTGAGGTTTCCTTACTTCCAGAAGCTGCTCAGCTAAACAGAGTTTGGAAATAAGATGGTGGGCCAAACATGAATGAAAGTAAATAACCGGTATTCGAAAAGAAGTGTACTGCAGTAAACACACATTGAAACAAGAATTTTTTCAAAGAATTTCTCATTATATAGATGTTTGGATTTTCATGTTTATTTCAATTTGTTCGAAAATTCGTGACATTTTGGAAAAAGTGATTGTGAAAAGAATGAATGATGTTAAAATATTGCAACGTCTAATATCCTCACTTTCCAGAAATTTGTGAACCAAATGAGCTCTATGTGGCTTCGCGTTGCCATCCATTAAAAGAAATCAGTACCAACTGTAACCCTGAAAATGTTAACATAGGGGTCCAAGACCTCATCCCTATACCTCTCAACAGTCGTAGTGCATCTTTCAAAGACATGGAGATGTGTGCGGCCATCCAAAATGATGTCTGCCCCGACCATAAGGCCTCCGCTGCCATAATGTTAGATTTCTTGGACATTGGAGGGCAGGTAGCAGATATCTGGTTCTCTCCATATGAAAGTACAGCGAAAATCACTGGTTAGGCTGAACCCTTAGTGAAGAGAAAGGCCACCCATTGATTCATGCCCCAATCTGTATGATCTATGCACCATTTTAAGCGGACTCTCCTGTTCGAAGAACTGCCTCGCTGTAATGGACAAACAGCGATCTTCTCTGGCCTTCAAGGCTCTTGGACGACATTGCCCAGATTTTCTCTCTACGAATCCGGTATCTTTAAACTGTTTCCATAAGTTGGACATGACGCTGGACGTTCCATCATCTAAACGTTAGTCGTTACTCACTTTTACTGTTTGAATTTTAATTTAAGCGATTGCTGCAAAAAACACCAGAAATTCGGCAAAATGCGCTAGCGAACGAAATGCAAATTTTGGCCCGTTCGCTTATAAATCCTTTTTTACTAGTTCCCCCCCCTAAACATGTATACACTTGCGTATTCGACACACAAGAGTTGCATCTTTGTTTCTAAGCAGTATTTTTACATTTCTTTCAATTATTTTTATGAAATTCTGCAAAATATACAAATTATCTTGATTTTGAACACCAGTGTAGTTTCCCCCCCCCGATATTATTGTCTGAAACAGTATGTCTGTGCTGTATCCGAGTATATATATATATATATATATATATATGCATACATGTGTGTGTGTGTGTACATATATACACTCATTGCCATAAAAATTTGCTTACGTAGTAGTAAGAGTAGAATTGTTACAAAACTTGGCATGAAAGCACGTGTCAGACAAATATGTAAATTATTAGAAATGCTGTGATTTCGCATTGCGTAATGCCACCAGGGGTGTTGAACTTCGTTCTCCTTGGAATATAAAACAGGTGAGTAGAGTTTATTTGCGTTTATTTAATCTATTGTAGAGGGAAGCTATTTTTACTGGAGTTGCTATTACGCCGCCTGCGAGAAAATATTAGTAGGTGTCAAAGTTCGAGAGAAGAATCATACTGATGGTAAAAACCAAGGGTGTAAGCTAGGATACCTTCCCATCTAGGCCGTTCTGACTTTACTGTGACGAAGTATGCTGACCATTGGACTAAAGAGAGGTATGTCACACTTCGACAAGGCTCAGGACGCCCTGAAAAAACAAATGGTTCAGAAGGCCATCACATCATGTGATGCAAATGCATAGGGGTAACTACCTCATTGTCCACCATTTATACACAGGAAGCACCCCTACTATGGGGATCTGAATTAGTCTGTATCATCGCAAGGTGCCTTATTGATGAAAAGTTGCTATCATGACGCCCATTACCTACACTGTCATTGGCTCCCACTCACCATGTCATGGCCTCCCTTTGGATTTTTGTAGCGCTGGAAGGCATTGGACTGTAACCGAATGGAATAATGTCATTTTTAACGATGAATCTACGTTCCATCTGGGTAGTGATGACAAAAGTGTAAGTGTGTTGAGGCCCCGGGATGAACATCTCAATCCTATCTTAGCTGTATAGCGGCACAACGCTCTCTTAACTGGTATGATGGTATGGGGTGCCACCGAGCACGTCACTCAGTTACCTTTAAAATTGATTCGTGGAACAATGATACCACAGAGACACGTTTGCGACATTCTTCAGCCACATGTGTTGCCACTCATGGTAGAACTCCCGGGAGCCATTTTTTACTGGGCAATACTCACGTACACCACAAGGACTTCACAGGATTGCCTCCGCTACATTTCCATGCTTCCCTGGTGTACTCAATCCCCAGATTTGACAACTATTGAGCATAACTATCTAGGTTCATTTAGGATGGCAAGTTGGACAGTCTACGAGTTTGGTTGAATTAATAGCGCGTTTACAGCAAATGTGGAACGAGTAGTCCCAAGACATGATACGCAACTTGTATGCCTCAATGCCCGACCGCATCACACCATTCAATGATGTTAGAGGTGGCCCAACAGGGTACTAAATCCTCCATTCATGTGTAATTTTTCCAACAGTAAAAGATCATTTTACTATGGTTTTGTAATCACTTACTTACATCAACGTTGTTTTTACGTATATGAAATTTCGTTTTATTCTGACTACTGTTTCTTGGTGCTCAAATTTTACGGCAATGAGTTTATACACACTCACAGATATATATATATATATACAGTGTGCTCACTAAAGTCCGTTGCCCCCTTCTCGACTTCAGAACGGCTCCTTCAATATTCATAAACGTGATGTCTAGGTATAGTAAAGTAGCCATGCACTACTGAATGAAACGGCCTACGTCACCAACTGGATGAAAAATTCGATGCCCGTATTCCTATCTCGAAAACGGAACTAGATAGGGGGAAATGGATTTACAAAGTTGTAGAGTATCATCGATTTAGTACGAAAAGAGACCTTGTGGACATTAAAGCGAAGAATAGAACTGTTAAAGCTTGCATTTGTTTTTTCATGGTTTTCTACACTGTGATGCCACGAAACTTAAACGGAAGGAGGAAGGATTATCTTTCTGGCAAAACGCAACACTGTAGTATGGCACAGTGGTACTGCTTTTAATCCTCAATCAAAAGGACCACGGTTCAAACCCCAAAGGTTACTTCCTTGTACTGATTGTTTTTATAAACAGAGTAGATAATACGTAGATTGAATAAAATAGTGTCGCATCAACTCAACTCAATTTGCCCTTGGTGTAATATTTGCAAATTCGTAAATATTTGCAAATGCCTGTTCACCTAAGACAGCTATAAAAGATACATCTTCTAGGGATTGTGCTCATGGTCAAGGAACGATTTTCCAAACGGCGGTATTGTGAGATGCTTTTGCTGTAAGGTGATTGTGGACCCAGGGCACAATCAACAGCAAGATTGTACCGGCAACGTTTCCCTGCAGGTCACCATCGTTCTCTTCAAACCATCTTAATTGTTGTAAAACGTTTAAGGGAGACAGGCTGCTTGACTAATCGAACTCGATCTGGCAGATCAGCTAAGGTGGGACGGCAAGCAATCGGATGAGGTATTAGTATATGCCCTCGCATATCCAAGAGAGATCAGTCAACACTGTGGCCTTTCCAAAAGTCTGGTTTGGGAAATCCTAAGCGATTAGGTGATCATCAATACCGACTAACGCTTCAACAGTGTTTACTGGACGGGGATGCCGAACGACGCTATGCATGGTGCAATTTTATCATGAATCAGATACAGGTCCAGCCAACATTCTTGGCAGATATAGTGTTGACGGATGAGGCATGCTTTTCACGGAATGACATGTACAATAGGCAAAGCGCTCATTACTGGGCTCTGGAAAATCCTAGATGTTTTACCTACGTTCGACATCAAATGCGATTTGATATTAACGTTTAGTTTGCAATTTACAATAACAAGCTGATAGGTCTAATATTTTACGATGGCACATTAATGGGTGCACGATAGTTACAATTGCTTAAGAACGTAATACCCGAAATTGTGGAGAATCTGCCGTTATTTATTCTTAGGAATCTATGGTATGACGGCACGCCTTCTCACAAGACATCACCAGTGAAGCAGTACCACATCAAGGAATTCGGGAACCAAATAATTAGGTATGGCAATTTCGAAGAGTGACCTCTGCGATCGCCTGATCTGACTCCACTAGACTTTTTACTGGGGAGATAACTGAAACAGTAGGAGAATGCGACCCCTCCACAAACATTTCAGAACCCTAAACAATGCATTATAGACGCTTGTGCCAACGTCTCACGCTCCTTGCTCCAACGTGTGCAAAGTGACATTTAAAGGAGGATCCAAATGTGCATTGCAGGTGACGGTGAGAAGTTTGAACGTCTCAAATAAAGGTATATTTTTATAACTAATTTATTTTCTTTCGCCAATCGTTTTGTCGCGTCAGAGTGTGGAACTCATAAAAAAAATGCGCGCTTAACCATTCTATTTTTCAAAACAAATACGCGTTTTAACCATTCTATTCTTCGAATTAATGTCCACTAGATGTCTTTTTGAACTAAATCGATGATGCTCTGCAACTTTGTAAATCACTTTTTAACCCCTGTCTAGTTTCGTTTTCGAGATAGGAATGCTAACTCCGCAATGTTCCCCCAGGTGGCGCCATAGGCTGTATCATTCAGCAGGACATGGTTGTTTAACTATTCCAAGATACCACTTTTAAGAATATAGCAGCAGCCGTTCCGAAGTTAAGATGGTGGAGATACCACTGACTGACTCATCACGAGATCTCAAAGACTATACAACCGACTGACTTGAAATTTAGCATATCTACTCATTTTGCGATGTAGACGCTCACTAAGATAGGATTTTAAGGGAGTCTTATCCAAAATGTAATTTTCATCCGTTAATCTACTCTTATCCATCGGTTATGTAAATTTTGGCGACTTCCTCTCCAAAAATCATATGACCAACGCTAAACGGAATATTTTTTTATGTATACTGTGTATTGTCACCAGTTAAGTTTACTTAGTGAGATTTGAGCGTGCGAAATGGAAAAGTACCAAATAATTTAATATTGAAGCGCTGATGGAGAATTGGCAAGATTTTGGCGAAGGGGCTCTTTATGTGAAATTTCGTGCATGTCGAAATTAGGAAACGTACAGATTTAGCGATAGAAATAAATCAGTTTGGAATCCCACGGTCGGTGAAAGTGTAGTTTAGCCCCAAAACTTAGCGGGATTTTGAAAAATACTAAAATGGTTACTTCATACGGAGTAGCGCACATGCAAGACAATCTTCGTTTACTGGAGAACCTCGCTACATTCATGAACTAACTCAAGACGCTAACTATGACATATTAAGTAAGCGATTTTGGACGTCCCGACTTGCTCGACTATTTTTTTTAGTATTGCAAATTTAGGACAAAAATTTTATGATAGATACGATGTCATTGAAAGGGTATTTCATTTAAAAGGTAAGAACATGATAAATTTTTAACAAAAGGTTGTATCTTTTTCAATATTAGGTGTAACATGTATACGGTGGAATGAGTTTTTCCATTCATATATATATAGCGGGTGACTTTTTACTAAAATTTTTTATTTTCTCATATTTTTGAAAGTGGAGGGAAACCGTTATTAAAGACAATCAATTTCTTAAAATTTTAAAATTAAATTATCATTATCGTTTAAAAATTGAACATTTTCTTGATATTTTACGAATAGGTTGCGAAATATAATATTATCGTCTGCCCAGCGAAGCGGGTGGGTATCAACTAGTATATATATATAAACATTAAAAGCGACTTAGCATAAATGCATATGAGAAATACATATAAGTAAGAGTGAAACTAAAATATGAACACTAATGTCTCTTTCTTGATTCATATAATCCGAATTTAAATTAAACAGCTCATTCGCAGATGAACTATATCCACCGAATTCAAAAAGAAAATGAAAGCATATACATTAGACTTGGGTTATAGAAATTTAGAAAAGGGGGGGATGAGTGAATCAAACGTGATTTTTTTAACTTTTTAAAAAAAAAATTAGCATAATTCCCACACATTCTCGTATGTCACATTAAAATGGGATATAGATTCATCAGTCGCTTACAACCATCTGCCCACCATGCAATCACCTGACCTAAGCCCTTGGGCTTCTGATTGTGGAGTTACATAAAACATGTTGTGTGCGGAGTTCCGATTGCGAATTTAGCTGAATTAAAAGAAAGCATTTCCGAACAAATTCACAACTTCTATACTATGATCTGTTGTGGAACACGCTATTTTGCGCTTTCAATGTGTGGCAGAAAACGATGGATAGCTTAATAAACATTTCTTAAGCAAGTAGTAGCAGCTTAATCACCAATTCCTTTTCTTGAAGGTTTCATCACTTTTTGCTTTTTCCGCAATTTTTGGCCTAGAAACAATTAAAAATCCATTTTTTTTCCCTATCCGCTAGGGCACCAGCTTGTCGTGATGGATAGGCTTTGAACAAAGAGTACCACAATATGTCCCGTCTTTTAATTAGCCTCTTACTATTAATACAGCGCACTGTATAGGTCCCCTTTTGAACTATTTTTTTTTTATTTTACAAAACGAGTTTCCATTATTTCACGTATACTCAGAGGAAATATCAGGTCATTCTGACTAGATGTTCTTTTTTCTTGTTATTATTTAATCATTTTTGGAGCATTTTTATTTCTTTTTCTAATTCCTATTTTTTTCAACTTTCTTTTTATTTATTTATTTTCTTTGTTATTTTAATTTTTTATTTTACTCCTATTTTATTATAATTAATTTTTATTTTTTATTATTTATTTATTTCCTTGTATTTCTTCATGGTTCTCTTCCTCCTCCCTCTTTCTTTATATATTTTTGTTGTCATTATTATTAAATGTTTGTATAAATAAGTTTCTCCCTTTAGATGGCAACACATTTTTAAAAAAAATTTCCAACCTATTTTTAATTTTGTCGTGTTTATTTTCTTATTTTTATTTTTCAAGAAGTTTTAATTAAGTTAAATAGTGCTTTCTTAAAAATGTTTAATATTCGTTCTTTTCTACTCTTTTTTGAAAAGTAATTTTGTTTTCTTTAAATCAATCAATCAGAAATTTGTTAGTTTCCCCGTTCTAATCATTCAGAATTTTTACTTTGGTGGTGAATTCCTTCTTGGAGTAAAGAAGATGGCGAATTAGTGTGATATTATATAGAGTTTACTCAGTAGTAGTTTTATTTTTATAACTTTTGTTTCATTTAATAATGCAATATGTTTTAAGTCTTCTCTTTGGATAAAGAAAATAATATCATTCTGCTTGTGATTTTGTCATGTTTAAATGTTTCCACATTTTATGCTTATGATGACGTGTCTTTGATATTTTACTATATTTTAGTTTGCTTATCTTTGTGCCATAATTATTAGTTTAGTTAACATAACTATTTTAGTCTAGATTTAGTGTGTGTGTTGTTCAAATTTTGTCTTGGAATTTAGAAAATGTATTACGCTATACCTGTATGTAAAAGATTGTTTCTTTTTTATTTTGCTTATGAAAATGGATAAGAAACTCACGTACAAAATTTCTTTTGTGTATGTCTCTCTGTTACTGACAGAAATGAACATCTTTAGTATAAGGACAATTTATAAATATCTGAGCACGACAGGATTTGGCATGATATAACAGGTCAATTGAAAAGTCCCCGGCCTACCATAGTAAAACACATTTTTTTGGCAAATTAGTTTTTTTTTTTATTTAACATAATTCCCTTCAATTGTGATACACTGATTATAGCGACCCTCCAAATTTTCGATACCATTTTTGTAGAACGATTTGTCCTTTGCTTCAAAATAGCCCTCAGTTTCGGTGATCACCTCTTCATTCGACGGAAATTTCTTCCCAGCGAGCATTCTTTTGAGATCTGAGAACAGGAAATAGTCGCTGGGGGCCAGAATACGGTGGATGAGGAAGCAATTCGAAGCCCAATTCATGGATTTTTGCCATCGTTTTCACTGACTTGTGACACGGTGCATTGTCTTGGTGAAGCAGCACTTTCTTTTTCTTCAAATGCGGCCGTTTTTCGGCGATTTCGTCCTTCAAACGGTCCAATAACGCTATGTAATAGTGGCTGTTGATGGTCCTTCCTTTTTCAAGGTAGTCAATGAAAACTATTCCATGCGCATCCCAAAATACAGACGCCATAACCTTGTCAGCCGACTGTTGCGTTTTCCCACGCTTTGGAGCGGGTTCATCGTGTGCAGTCCACTCGGATGACTGTCGACTGGACTTCGAAGTGAAATGATGGAGCCATGTTTTATTCATTGTCACATATCGACGCAAAAACTCGGATTTATTACGCTTGATTATCTTCAAACACTGCTCCGAATCATCAACTCGTCGTTGGTTTTGGTCAAAAGTGAGCTCGCGCGGCACCCACTTTGCACAGAGCATTCTCATACCCAAATATTCGTGAATGATATGATGTACACGTTCAGTTGATATTTTTAGAGTGTCTGCTATTTCATTCAATTTCAATTTACGGTCATTCAAAATCATTTTGTGAATTTTTTTAATGTTTTCGTCGGTAACAACCTCTTTTGGGCGTCCACTGCGTTCACCGTCTTCGGTGCTCATTTCACCACGTCTAAACTTAGCATACCAATCCTTGATGGTTGATTTTCTTGGGGCAGTTTCCGGAAACTCGGCATCAAGCCAAGTTTTTGCTTCAACTGTATTTTTTCCCTTCAAAAAGCAATATTTTATCAACACGCGAAATTCCTTTTTATCCATTTTTTTCACAATAACAAAAGTTGCTTCACTCAAAATGCTATAATTCACAAACTAATGATCCGACAGCTGTCAAATTTATACACGCATCTTTTGAGAGTTAGGGCTAACTAAAAAACATAAGGATTTAATTCTAGTATCGCCATCTATGTGTCAGGCTGGGGACTTTTCAATTGACCTGTTAAGCTGGCAGGATACATCTATGCTGAGAAATCCGAATTTCCCAGATAGAATAAAAAATGAGCTTTATCAAAAGAATTATTAACTATTAGGAACTTTTTGAAGTGTGAACGATTTATTTTTGAAGAAAAATGACTGTAAGAAAATTTAAAATGAGAAAATATCTTCTAGTTTATCTTTATACGTCACGATGTTTTCTATTTCGGTTTGTAGTTTTGACTCATCATCAAGTAAATTTTCAATTTCTTCATGGAACTTGTAAAGCTCTTTTTCTTTTTCCAGGATTAAAGTTAAAGAATCTTCGAGAACATTAAAGTTATCAAAAATTTTCATCTAATCTTCGGCTTTGTTTATAGTATTTGTTAAAGAAGTTCTCAAGTATCCTCTTTTCTTGGTTAAAAGTTTACTTTCTCCAATTCTCAATAATAAAAAAATGCCTACCTTGAGCAGTCTTTGTATACTTTTGCGGTATACAGATATCCAAAGGGTAAATTACTTTGTTTTTGACACACGAAAGTTTCTATTTACTTATATGCTCGTAACGAGACCTTTCCGTTTCTGACACCAAATGTATGAGCGGGTTCTCTTATGGTGTCATATAATTACGAGCATTTATTTCTTAATCATTTTTATTACAGGATGACACTTTACAAATATGAAACACACACAAAACACGGAAATTCAGCATAGAAGGGACTTTAGTCCTTCAGCGAGCTTAACGCTCATCTAGGCGAGTTTCGTCTTCGGGGGGTTACATCGTTTTTGCACACAGGCGCTGGCGAACTCTACGTAACTAGAGGGCGCCAGTGCCTCACAATGTTGGACATGATCTTGGACAATATCGTCAAAGTAATTTAGTTCTAAATTTATTTGATACTTATTTAAAATTTATCTAATAGCTCTCTCGAAAATATTAGGTGGATTTTTCCATCCAAAAGGTAGCCTCAGTCATTCAAATAGTCCAAAATTTGTTGGGAAAGCTAATTTTCCCGTGTCACTATCATAAATTTTAATGTGCCACTAACCTGATGTTAAATCTAATGTAGAAAAATATTGAACTTTATTTAACTTATCTAATAAGGCATGTATTCTGGGAACAAGTTCTGCGTCTGTTTTAGTAATTTGATTTAATTTTCTGTAATCATGCACATTCGTGTTTTTTTACCTTCATCTTTCCTCATAACTAATTTTACAGGAGCAGCATATGGACTTTGTGATGGTTTAATAATATTTGTTTCTAAAAATCTCTTTATCTGAGTCTCAATTTCTTAGTTATTCTGTGGTGAAGTACGATATGGGCGTGAGGACTCTGGCAATTCAGAAGTGAGTACAACTTTCTGAGGTTCAAGTCTTATACAGCCCACGTCTTAACGGTCCTCTGAGAAAATATAGGTAAAATTGCTTAGCAAAGAATCCAAACTTTTCGCTTCAGTATTCCACAGTGAAAATGTTTTTGAATTGCTCTGCAAATTTTTTCTCCACAGACACAGTGCGTTTTTCCGAGCTAGAAGGTGACAACCAATCCTTTCTATTCAAAGTTCAAAGTCCTTCCTCATACAACTCTTCACATGTTTTTGTTTTGCTATTAAACAAACAAAACAAACAAAAAGCTGACGACACGTCTAATTTAGAATTTTCTTACTTAAAAATTTTCCATATTGTATGACATGGTAATTAGGAATACCTAACTGTAATTGAAAAGTATTCATATATTTCAAAGAAAGTAAGCAATTCGGAGTATTAGTTTTAATAGCTAATAATTCCTTGACACTTTTAATTTCTCCAATCTTCATCGTCACCTCAATAGTTACATAATTCAGAATGGACTCAGAAGTTTGACGAATTGGAGGTTGGTATACTGTGGAAGGTTTTTCTCTGTGTTTAATTAGAGATAAAAAAAATTTGTGGAATTATTGATACATTCGATCCAGAGTCACAAACATATAGGAGAGTAATGGGATTATATTCCTTTCCTGGTAAAATAGTCTCGACCAACACTAATGGTCATGATTGTGTTCTTCATCTTCTTTCAATTCAGCGATTTCTATATGTTTGTTGTTCTGACCGACTAAATCCTCATGAATACAATCGTCATAATAACTAGTTGGTCCTAGACATTTCTCTAGCATCTTGACTTTTATTCTGACCAAATGACTTATATTTGTTTGATTGAAACCTAATTTGTCCTTGGGGATGATAAGGCTTACGCTTATTTTGATAATAGGTGTTTGTTGTGTTTGAGGAACATGATCCTGATACATTCGATAATTTGTCGGAGGATAGTTTTAACAATCTTTTTTTGGCTTTGACTTTCTTGTGATGGGTGATTTGAGTCTTTATAGCTAGTTTTCTTATGTTGATGTTCAAGTGAAACTTTAGATCTTATAACGAGCTTATTTTTCCTTAGAGTAGACCTAATACTCTCTTTCATACCTATCTAATTTTTTCTACCAAGTCATAAGGAGAAATAAAATTGGCCCACTGATCGATGGATTGTTCTTTATATTCCTCATTTACCCTATGTTTAATCTAGTTTGCCTCTTTTAGTTTTTTTAATTTGCTGAAAGTATTAATTTCGAGTTCTCCTAATATTCCGAAAAATAAGTATTTAGTTCATGTATAAATAATAATAAAAACGACATGAACAGAACAATAAAAATAAAAATCATTCGCTGATAGCTAATATATCAACAAATGTTTTATGCGGTTTACCGAAAATGCTGGATAAAAATAAAACTTGTTTTGACTCCTTAATCACTATTCAAGTAGAATGCGATAATAAAACATTAACTGCTGTTGTGGATACTGTAACCCAATTGTCAATAATTAAGACCAGTATGGTACTTGAACGCTATAAGAATCCTTGCGGAAAGGTTATTTTAAAATCTTCTTTTGGGCATAAGGTGACTGCATCATTAATAAATGTGAATTTAGTAATAATAAGCTCCGAGTCTAATGTTGTATATACACCTGATACAATCATGTGCGCAATGGTAGATAATTTAGTGCGTGATATTTTATTAAGTTTGAGTGCTTATAATGATTTGATTGCAACTAAAAATCTTTTCGAAAGTTATATAAATAATCTTAGTGTTGATAAAATTCAATTATCTCATAAGTACATTTCTGTCAATCCTGTGAGAATACAATAGTTATATAAATCCTAATTCTATTCAAGACAGCACGATACCTATACACAGTACAATTGATTCTGTAAATAATTTAACTAGTACTAATATGGACAGTGGTAATGTCTCTCAACAATGATTTTGTTTCAGATTCAAATAAATTTCAATTGGAACAAGAAAATGATGACAGCCTATCCAAATGTTGGCAAGATGCCAAGAATTCTTCGAATGGTTTTATGATTGAGAATAAGTTCCTGTATCATAAAGATAAGATTTTAGATGAACCCGTCTGCCAGTTAGTTGTTCCTCGTGAGCGCAGAGAACAGTTGTTAGAACTCGCACATTCCAGTGTATGGGGTAGGCACCTGCGAAAAAAGAAAGTTTAGAACGATTAAGATATTCATTTTTCTGGACAAGCATGAAAAAGGATGTGCAAAATTTTTGTGACACTTGTGTTTCATGCCAGTTGCAAGCCAAAAAGAAACCATTGGATGGAATTCCCATAATTCCTGTAACCCGACCTAATAAACCTTTCTAAATTCTAAATTTTGATGTAATAGATTCCGTCGAACCTAGTAATAGGAGATACAAGTTATGTGCGCAATAAATCAGTGCACTCAATGGCCTGAAGCCATTGAATGTAACAGCAAAATTGACTTGCGATGCATTGTTACAAATATTTTCAGAAACTGGTATATCAAAAATAATTGCTACCGATCAAGGCACTAACTTTACACATCCAGTCTCACAAAATAATTTATTAAAAGAATAGGATCTTCCCCTAGATTTTCTGTTCTGGGACACCCACAATCCAATGATCTCGTCGAAAGATGGAATGGTGCATTGAAAAATATGATACATCATATTATGAGGGAACACCCTAACGATTGGGATAAGCATATCCCTTTTTTGTTATGGGCTTATCGGGAAGTACCTAATCAAACAACGAGTATTAGTCCATTTCAGGCGTTGTATGGACGACGTCCTGCCGGTCCCTTATCAATCCTAAAAGACTCTTGGATTGAAGACATTCCTGTACCCATCGGTCAATTAAAATCTGTTACGAATTATCTCAATGATCTGAAGATCAAACTTCAACTTGCTGCCGAGCAAGCCGGTGTTGCTTCTTCTACTAACCAAGAGAACTATGTCTATTACCATAATCGTCGCAAAAAGTATAAAAGCTTGGACATCTCTTTGCACCATCGTAGTAAAGCGTAGTGCACATAGATAATTAGTTCAGATGCCTGATAATAGTGTGAAACATATCCGTGCGAACAAAATTAGAAAACTTAATATTCAAACTAACAACATCGGAATCATGTATGATACCGATTATTTACACCCCTAGAAATTGGTGTGAAGCGGCGCTGCGATCGCCCCTTCAAAATTGTTTTGTTTGTTTCGATGTAGGGGGAAATTTTTATTTTTATGTAACCGTGGGAGTAGGAGTAGTTAGAAGGGACGCCAAAGTATCGTCCCTAAATAAAGATTATTATTTGAAATCGTGTGCTTTATACAGTCCACTTTAATTGGTTTTGAGGGCAGCAATTGCGCTGCATTAACATTTTTTGGATGTCTTTTTGAGCCGGAATTTTGTGAACTGTTTATTAGTAGAACTCTTAACGTCGTGGTTGATTATAAATTGTTCCCCTTCGGATTGGTCATTGAACTTTTACGGCGTTGTGGTAAGAAAGGATACATTAAGAAAAGATGCGTTTAGAATAAATCAAACAATTTCAATAACAGATTCTAATGATAGATTAGCGTAGTCTCTATTAGAGGAGAGATATTCTAATACAAGAGAACAAATTTATGCCCACCTCAAAAGATTTATGAACATTCCTTTTGTTCAAAATGAGTCAGCATTTGCAATTCTAAATTTAATTGATGTGACAAGTGAAGTTGTTAGATTCTTAGAACGTCTAGATCAAAATTTAGAGGGCTTTACATCGACTATTTTTGCTTTTATTTTAACTCAAAAACTTGATCAAAACTCTAAGTTATGGTGGGAAAGAAATTTAAAGAAGGATACATTACCTACTATATCAGAACTATTAGATTTTCTTAAAGATTATGCTAGAACTTTAAATGCAACTAAAATGCCTATAATTCAAAAACGAAATTATTCAAAAGTTTCTTCAATGGTTTCATGTGTTAATGAAAAAAGTGAAAGTCTAGTAATCTGTGAAACGCTAAACACAAATTGTTTAAATGTCATAAGTTTCAAAAATTAAGTATTATTTACACTTAATTACACGTTCGATTTGAGTTTATAAAGAAACAAAATTTATGCTTTTGCTGTTCAGTACACATAGTGTAAAAAATGGTTGCTCTAATTATTCATGTAGAGTTTGTAAAAAGAAAGCGAGAAAAACTTCCGTGTCTGCAAAATAAAAATAATAATGAGATTACATCGCCGTCAGGTCAAATAGTAGAATCTAATCTTCATAGAAATTCACAGGAACTCGATGTTAATGCGACTCCTTTCGTAACCGAAAATGAATGTTTAATGACAGCTGCTAGCCGAAATAATAATATTGTGAAGAAAGTATTATTATCCACTGCTTTAATTTTTATTAAAAATAACGAAGGAAAAACATATTCAGTGAGAACATTACTTGATAACGGAAGTATCATTCACCTTTGTTCATCTAAATTGGCTGAAAGGCTTCAGTTGCAGAACAAAAATGTCAACTTAAATGTTGGTTGCTTGTCGGGACTTTCAACAACTGTGAAATCGAAAGTGAGTGCAGTTATTTTTAATGAAGAAAAAACCTTTAACCATAAATTGGAATTTTACGTAGTTACAAAAATTACAAATTTGATGCCTTCGCTACAAATTAATTTATCTAATGTAGCGATACCTGAAAATATTAAATTAGCAGATCCAGAAGTTTATGAACCGGGAAAAATCGACTTACTCTTTGGTTCTGAGATATTTTTTGATTTGAAGAGATCGGGACAAATTTACGTGCCTAACTCTAATTTAGTTTTGCAAAATTCCGCTTTCGGTTATTTAATAGGTGGAAGTATTGGAAATGTTCGAGATAAGAAAACACCAGTACATTACGAATTTATTAATGAAAATGTCGAGATACAGTTGAAAAAATTCTTTGATTTAGAATCAATTGGAATTAGAGATGATCCTCATTATTACGATGAGGACAAAGCGCTTGAGATTTTCAATGAGACTGTTCGTTTTAAAAATAATGGCTACACAGTTAGCATACCTTGGAAAAATAACTGCAATCAGTTAGGTGATAATTATTATGTAGCAGAGAAAAGATTGAAAGGCTTAGAAAGGAGAAGGAAATTCGATAACTCCTTATATTTAAAATATAGAGATATTTTAAATGAATATTTAGATAAAGATATAATAGAAAAATTGTCGGATACTTCAAAACCATGGAACAAACCAGTATAGTATCTTCCGCATCAGGCTGTGTATTGAGAAGAAAGTATTACCACTAAAATGCGTATTGTTTTTGATGCGAGTTCACATGAAGTTGGTCAGTTGTCGCTTAACGATTGCTTATGACCAGGCATTAATTTAAACTCGAATGAATTAGAATTACTTGTATATTTTAGACTTAATAGAGTAGCAGTTTTAGCCGATATCGAAAAGGCTTTTCTACAAATTATTTTATCTGAGAAAGACAGAGATGCAGTTATATTTCTTTTTGTTGAGAAAATTGACAAGCCAATCGCAAAAAAGTTTTCTGAGCAGGTAGAAGTGTACATATTTTACAGTTTGGAGTGAATTCGAGCTCTTTTTTTATTGGCAGCAACCATAAAGTTACATATTCGAAAATTTAGAAATTTATTTCCAGATGTTTTTGAAATTCTTGATTTATGTATGTATGTTGATGATCTAATTAAGGGTGCAAATAATACGAGAGAAACTTTAAGACTTTCACGAGGAGCTAAAGAAATTATGAGCAAAGCTAGCATGAATTTACGTAAATGGGTGACAAATGATAGAAATTTGGTTAAAGTGTTTGAGAAAGAAAACTACGATATTCACCCGATCTTAAATGATTCAAATGTAACGAAACTGAAAGTTTTGGGAATACAATGGGATTATCAAGAGGATAGTTTGAGTGTAAAGACTACTTGGGTGTCAGAGTTTTTGAAACGAAAGAAAAATACTAAGCGATTTATTCTTCAGACAGCCGGGAAAATGTATGATCCCCTAGGACTCATCACGCCATTTACTGTAAGATTAAAATTTTTGTTGCAAAAGTTATGGTTAATGAAGCTACAATGGGATGCTGAGCTTCCATCTGACTTAAATGACGAGTGGTCTCAGTGGAGCAAAGAACTTTTAGAACTGAGTGAAATTAGGGTTCCAAGATTTATTTTAGATTCATTTGACGAAAACATGGAAATTCATGTTTTCTCTGATCCGAGTCAAAAATCCTAAGGAGCAGCTGTGTATATTAAAAAGAAGAATCATAAACGCGTTTCTGTGAATTTGATAACTTCGAAAAGTAGAGTTGCACCAGTAAAGAAAATATCCTCGCCTCGCCTGGAATTAATAGGTGCGTTGGTTGCTGTAAGATTAGGAACTGAGACTAAAAGGGTTTTGGATCGTAAAGCATCATCTAATATCTTTATTTTTTTTGGAGTGACTCTAAAGTTACATTATACTGGATCAAAGGATTCAGCTGAAGATGGAAATCATTCTTCCAAAATCGAGTTAACGAAATTCAGAAATTAACTAATCCAGACTCTTGGATTCATTGCTCCACCAAAACCAATCCAGCTGATCTCCTGACGCGTGGAGTTAGTGCTGTTTCCCTGGTGACTAGCAACAAGTGGTGGACATGTGCAGATTTTTTGATGGAGCCACAGTTTTCCAGCCAGTGCTTGCTACCTGTGTTCCATGAAATTGAGTGCCTGACACCAAGTGAGAAAGAATCATGTTTGGACGAGAGCAAATCTTCCACTGATGCTGATGACTATTCTGAGAAAAACATGATGATCTACGAGAACTCTGACTTCTTCGACAAACTCTTATCTATTTCTAACAATTAATGTTCTTTCTTATATTTTTAGATTTGTACATAATAGCAGAGGTAAAAACTAAAAGGTTGGTCTTCTAAAGGTAGAAGAAGGTGGTTTAGCTGAAGAATTCTTAATTAAATATGAGCAGAGAGTCCTGTCAGTTAAAAAAGACATAACATATAATTTTAAAAACTTGAATCCCTTTGTTGATAAAAAAAAGGAATAATCCGTGCTGGTGGACGGCTAGTAAAGGCGTCTTTACCTTTCACTCAAAAGCATCCAGCAATCCTGCCAAAAAATTGTAAGTTCAATAGAATTTTTTTGTACCATACATAAACGATTATTGCATATTGGGCCACAAGGACTGCTAAATGCTGTACGTCTAAAATTTTGGCCGTTAGGTGGCAGAGATTTGGTAAGGAAAACAACTCATCTTTGTGTGACCTGCTTTAAATGCAAGCCCATTTTATCGACCCAGGTTATGGGAGACTTACCATATGAAAGAGTTAACAGATCACCTCCATTTAGTGTAAGAGAATTAGACCTATGCGGTCCGTTTTTTATATCGTACAAAAACCAGAGAAAGGGTGTCCTTAATAAAATTTATATATGTGTGTGCATATGCTTCGTTACAAAAGCCATTCATCTTGAAATTTTATCAGATTTAACTTCGAATGCTTTGATTGCCACTCTAAAGCGCTTCATGGCTAGACGTGGTAAATGTTCAAAAATATTCACGGATAATGCGACTAATTTTGTGGGAGCTAATTCCCAATTGAAAAGGTTCTATAAGATAGTTAATTTTCCAGACGAATTCTTAGCCTCATATTTTACGTTTGAGAAAATAGATTGGAATTTTATCCCTTCCAAGTCCCCCAATTTCGGTGGGTTGTGGGAGGCTGGAGTAAAATCTGTTAACTATCACTTGAAAATAACTATAGGAGATTTGCGTTTTACTCATGAAGAGTATGAAACAGTAGTTGTACAGGTTGAGGAGATACTTAACTCGAGACCCCTAACGCCAATGTCAAGCGATTTTGACGGCTATGATGTTTTGACCCCTGATCATTTTTTAATAGGAAGATCGATAAATGCGATAGCAGAACCGATGATTATAGATGTAAATGAAAATCGTTTAAATTGTTGGCAAAGAGCAACAAAGGTAATCCAGATTCTCTAGAGAAAATGGACAAGGGATTATTTATCTACTCTTCAACAAAGAACAAAATGGCAGGTTGAAAAAAAATAATATATCGATAGGTGCAATTGTATTGGTTAAAGATGACTTTTTACCGGTTTGCAAATGCCTTTTAGGACGAGTTGTTGAAGTTTATTATGGTTCTGATAATAAAGTAAGAACTGTAAAACTTAAAAATAAAGCAGGAGAATTTAAGAGACCTATTACCAAAATTGCAATACTTCCTATTGAATGAATCCTGTATTAATTATGTGAAAATAGTGCATTTTATTTTATTTTGTCTAGTTGTTATATGATAATGTTTGTTGTTTACTCATGTTGTGTATTTTAAATATCTTGTGATGTGTTAAAATTAATTATTTTTGAAATTTTTAATTTCTTGTATATTTATATTGAAATTAATGCAATTTCAATCCTGGGGAGTGTGTTTACATCCCTAGAAATTAGTGTGAAGCGGCGTTGCGATCGCCCCTTCAAAAATGTTTTGTTTGTTTCGATGTAGAGGGAAGTTTTTTTTTATGTAACCGTGGGAGTAGGAGTAGAAGAGACGCCAAAGTGTCGTTCCCTAAATAAAGATTAGTATTTGAAATCGTGTGTTTTGTACAGTCCACTTTAATTGGTTTTGAGGGCAGAAATTGTGCTGAATTAACACCGATATTGACTTCGATGATATCGAAAATACACCCGTAACAAAACGTACTCCAACCGACGAAACTTATATTAAGGAACATTTGAATTATTCTCATCTGAATTCTGATCAAAAACAAGCTGCTTTTGATTTATTAATTGAGAACCAAGCAATATTATTTGAAACCCCAAAAATAGCTAGAATTGGTGAATATTCAATGATATTGATTACAAATAGTGAACCTAAAATGCAACGACCCTATCGGATTCCTGAAATTTTAAAAGAAGAAGTAAATAGACATAAAGCTGATCTCTTAACTTTAGGTTTCATTGAACCCTTTGAAAATGAATATGGTCACCCAGTAGTATGTGTATTAAAAATAGACGGTACAATAAGACTATGAGTGGATTTCCGTTATTTGTGAATTCTCAGACAGAACCAGTTGTTTTTTCTATGCCGAACCCTACTGATTTGATTTATCGAGTAGCAAGCTCCAAATTCATAACCTTGCTCGATCTTTTGAAGGGATACTGGCAAATCAGAATGACTTCTGAAACAAAACAGCTAATTTCATTTGTCACTCATAGAGGACAATATTCTTTCGGAGTTATGCCTTTTTGTCTGAAGAACGCAGCCGCTACATTCCAACATACTATTAATTAACTTTTAACCCAACATAGAGCGTATGCCGAAGCGTACATTGACGACATAGTAATATTTCAAGTAGCCGAAAAGATCATTTAAGATACCTTGAAGCTGTTTTACGTATCTTAAATGAATCTAATTTTACCATCAAACTTCAAAAGTGCAGTTTTAGTGAACCTCAAGTGAAACTTCTAGGACATGTATGCTCTAGGAACCATTCACCTGATCCTGAAAAAGATCTTGCAATCAAGAATCTTTTTCCTCCCAAGACTAAGAAGGATGTAAGAAGTCTCTTAGTCTTCTGTCCTACTACCGATCCTATGTGCCGAAATTTGCTGAAATAGCGCTTCCTTTGATAGAACTTTAAAGAAATAAAGCTCCGTGTGGTATCAACTGGACTAAGAAGCATGAGGACTCCTTTGGGAAACTTAAGAAAGCTATTTGTGAAGCTCCCGATTGCATTGCACCAAATTTCCAAGCCCCGTTTACCATCTTCACAGACGCTTCTACATATGCAGTAGGCGCCTGTCTTGCTCAAGTTGATGAAAACGGAAATGAAAGGCCTGTTGCTTTCTCAAGTAAAAAGTTATCGAAGTCCCAAGAAAAATATGCTGCCATAGAAAAAGAAGCTTAAGCCATCATCTTTGAGTTGAGAAAATTTGAAACTTATATTTATGGATCACAAGTTCACATAATTAGTGATCACAACCCCTTAACATACCTGAAGCAATGTTTACAAAGTACTCGTCTCCAGAGATGGTCTCTAGCTTTGGAAAAACTCAACGTCATTATCCTTGACCGTGGTTCAAAACTACGAGGTCCATCGCCAATAGCCCTCGTGTTCCTTCTGGTGCGACGTTAATAAAAAACTCAACTCAACTCAACGTCATTGTCAGCTATCGGCGTGGTAAAATTCACTTGAAAGCTTATGAACTGAGTCAACTTCAAGCAACTCATTGGACAGATACCTGAACAACATTGAACTCTTTTCCTGAATATTTAAAAAATACTTAACATTTCTTTATGCTTGAATTTATGTATTATTAATGTTTTCTTTTTTTTTCTAGATTCAGTGTTTGTGAATTCCTTTGTACATGTAATTTCTTTTTTTTATACCCTCTTGAAAGGGGAGGTGGGAGGCACTGGCACCCTTTAGTTGCGTAGAGTTCTCCAGCGCCTGTGGCAGGATTGACGTAATCCCCGAAGGCAAAACACGCCTAGATGAGCATTAAGCTCGCTGAAGGACTAAAGTCCCTTCTATGTTGAATCTCCGTGTTTTGTGTGTGTTTCATATTTGTAAAGTGTTGTCCCGTAAAAAAAAGGATTAAGAATTAAATGCTAATAATTATGTGACACCATAAAAGAACCCGCTCATACATTTTAGTGGCACATTAAAATTTATGATAGTGACACTGAAAAATTAGCTTTCACAACAAAGTTTGGACTATATGAATGATTGAAGCTACCTATTGGATGGAAAAATTCACCCAATCTTTTCCAGAGTGCTATTAGACAAACTTTAAATAAGTATCAAATAAATTTAGCACTAAATTACTTTGATGATATTGTCCAAGATCAGGTCTAACATCTAAGAAAAGTGTTTACTATCTGTGAAAAGGAAAACATGAAGTTAAAAAAATCTAAATGTCAATTTGGTTAAACAAGAATTAAGTTTTTAGGATATAAAGTTTGAAAAGGACAGTGCTCTCCAAGTAATATTAACATCGAAGTCTTTATAAGGTAGAATGTAAAAAAATGTAAAAGAACTTCAAAGATTTTTAGGTAGCATCAATGTTTATCACAAGTTCATTCTTAATTACGCAAAACTAAGGTAACCCCTAAACAAGCTACTTAAAAAAGATACGACATGGGAATAATCAGAGGAATGTCAGCAAGCATTACTAAATTTAAAGAAATCTTTAATTTCTAAGCCTATCTTATCCCTTTTTCATCAAAATCATAAAAGTTATTTGTATGTAGATGCATCGCAAGAGGCTCATGGAGCTGTTTTAAAGCAAGAACATCCTGATGGTTCACAACATCTCATTTCATTTCGTTCTAGACAATTAAGGCCTTATGAAAGGAACCATGCCTTCGCGGAACTAGAATGCCTGGCCATAGTAGATGCACTGGACAAATAATAACATTATTTACATGGGAAACATTTCATATATATACAGATCATGATGCTCTCGTATGGTTTAAAAGAGTAAAATATTTAAATGGTAGATTATTCAGACGATCATTTAAATTATCTATGTTCGATTATGAAATCAAATACAAAAAGAGATTCTCTAATTATAAAGCAGACATGCTAACTAGGAATCCTACTTCTCACCACACTATCCAAATGAATAATTTACTACAAAAGGAAAAATTAATCGAACATCAAAATTCAGATAATATCAATAATCCCAAATATATTAAAATAAATTTTATCTTAACTATCAGTAAGAAAGGCATCTTTAAAGTTATTTCACTTTCTTTAAGAAAAAGATTTACTTGAAAAAACTTATAATGATTTTGGGTTAAAAAATTGCTCAGCTTAATATCAACACAATATTATTGGAAATATATAAATAAAGATATAAGTAATTATACAAAACATTATGAGGTTTGCCAGTTAAATAAAAAGTTTCATAAAAAAAGGTTTGGAATTTTATAAGCATTACCTCCCTCAGAAGAATTTTTCGAAATGCTCTCCGTTAACACCGCAAGTGGGCTGAATTATTACAATTCCACTAAACAATGTTTACATGCTATCATTGATCATATGACAAGTTACATATGATCTTTCCCATCTAAAAATGTTACAAGTGAAACATATACTAATTGTTTAAAACAGATTTTCATCATTCAGGTCCCAAAAATCTTATTAAGTTAGAGGAATGCTGCGTTCACAGCATCAAGGCTTAAAAAATTCTAAAGCACATGTAAGTGTAAGCACAAGTCTGCAGTTTGAAACAAAATATCGATAGATTATATCTCACAAAAAAAAAACCCGCCAAGAAATATACTAAAGGCTAATTACTTCAGTATTCAAAGATGGATTTCATAGGTCTTTGATGGTTTATTAAAGTCACACTGAAATGCAATACAAGGGCTATTTGGGACGGACTTCGTAATTTTGAACCTCGGTCAAGTGACGAACAACACCTCAACTGGCATTTTCCCTCTCCAAACTTCCACACCACACCAATGGGAAGACTTGGGACCTCAATCACATTTGACGCGCATCAGCCCTGTTGCATGACAGGTCTTAAGTGGCATCAGGACTCGAATCTACAACTCAACGAAAACAACAGCGGCCAAGAAAAGGTCCGCGATAATGATCACTAGGCTATCGTAATCATTGATTTCATTGAATCTGTTGCACATAAGAAATATCCATTTATAATTTAAAAATGGATGCTTACTGTGTTATAAAAAAATTATCCAATGAGGCAATGAAGCCAAGTCGATTGTAAGAACGTCTTTCTACAAAGCATCCAAACGATAAATACAAACCCATTCGACATGTTCAGGGAAAACAATTAAAATTGTTTAATAATCATTCATCATTTAAGAATCAATATGCAGTGCGCGAAGATAGATTAATTGCTAGTTATCACACTTCACAATTAATACTAAATGTGGTGAAAGCTAGAATATTGTAGAAACTGTTATAATACCCTATATAAAAGTATTTGTCTAAGCAGTAATGTATCAGGTACATCTTAGGACATACCTCGAATTTTAAAACGCTGCCCCGAAAGGGATTACTCAATAAAGTGATAGGAATTCCTGAGCAGAAGAGACATGATGGCGGACTGATAAACATATAGCCATCGTCACTCAATTTTGTGTTGCCTTTAGGTGTCCTGTGGTCGTCTTGTTGTAGTAAATAAACTAATTTCTTTATTTCGAAATTGAAATGAGAGTTGCTTCAGTACTAACATGAGCTAGACGGTGAAATTAAATAGGTCGTAAAGTAGATGTCATACCACAACAGTATAAACGATTTTCGAAACTTTTTTACCTGAATTATTGCTTTCAATATAAATTACCTATTTATTTAAGATAAAAACTATTACTGTAAAATGTATTATTAAGTAAAACTCAATTGTAATTTAAATTAGTTAAAATTAATGTCGCTCTAAAAGTTGCACAAGAGATTTAAGCGATTGACCACATATTTCTGAAACATGGTTTAATGAAAAAAATGGAACTAGAGCTTTAAACACACTTTCATAATATCCGTATCACACTAAATAAGGAATTTGAGATTTAATTCCGTTTAACATGAGTGGCCGCAGTATCCTGGTGATCATGATCAATGAGCTGGCGGTCGGCGGTTTTTGTCGATTCTCAG
Organism: Nephila pilipes; assembly: GCA_019974015.1. Lineage (NCBI taxonomy): Eukaryota > Metazoa > Arthropoda > Arachnida > Araneae > Nephilidae > Nephila > Nephila pilipes. The sequence goes on from BMAW01024902.1 coordinate 359,107, forward strand.
GTTCGAGGCTTGATGCCACTTTTGACTCGCCATGTAGCCGAGGATGATGCCCGTTAAATTCATCGAAGCCCAAAGTCTTCCCAATGGCGTGGTGTGGAAGAAAAGAGAGGGGATGCCACCTCTTGAACGAGATTCAAAATTAAGAGGTGGGTCGGTAATAGCTCTTGTGTTGCTTCTAGTGGGACGTTAATAAAACCAACCAAACCATTTAATATGAAGCAAATTCCTGTAGTAGATGTAAAGGAGTTTTGATAAAATCAAGATTATACTAATATTAGCCACGATTATCACTCATTACTAATATTGCAGAATAATACACTATAGCCGAATACCTTTACTTTACTATAGCCGAATGGTTTCGAACTTACCGGTGGCGTTGTTTCCCTCGAATTGTGGGTTGCAGTCTTGATGCCACTGAAGACTCACCGTACAGCGCGCTAATATCTATCTAAGCTCCTCATGTTGATATGGTGTGGAAGTTAAGAGAGTGGGATTCCAGTTCAAGTGTTGTCCTCATCACTTGACCAAGATTTAAAAGTACGATGTTCGTCCCCAATAGCTCTCGTGTTCCTTCTTACAGCGATGTTAATCATGCAATTAATCAATCATTGCCACCTAAAATTAGACCATTAATAAGTTTTAGAACTCTTGATTTAAAAAATTTCATAAGAATTTTAAAAAAAAGAATTGAAAAGATTCTAAAAGTAGAAGACTCTTCAAAAGGAAGTGAAAATGGTAAAGGAAGAAAAAAAAATTCCGATTGAGAGAAAACAATTCAATCACATAGAGAACATTTCTGTTCAGCAGAAATTCTGGATCGAATTGTTAGCTGAAGTTAGCAGATATATCTAATAAGAAGTGTGATTCGAAGTGCGATGAGAAATGACACGGTAACGTCTAAAATTACGAGGTACCGATTAAAGATTATTAATTTACCCTCTCATCATAATTAAAATAAAATTAAAATCATAACTTAAGTTTTCATAATTAAGAATTTGTTATCTAGAATTAGGAATAAGGCAACAAAAGCTTGGGTATTCGACAGAGTGAGGAACTGCCGAAACAAACTTGGAGTATAAGTTGTAAAAGCTCGTATTGCCATTGGATGCTATTGTCGAAAGCTATGAAGCATATATAGCAATAGGCGGATAGATGATCAAGGAGTGGAACTTCAGTTCGAAGGCGTAACGACTTCTGGAATACTGTAGTCCGTTGGCAGTAGAGTGGTTTAAGAAGGAAGTTTAAACTCAGCTAAAATTAAATGAAATAATGAAGAAATGCCGTTCTGATACCATTTTAGGGAAGGTATTGCTATTTTATAGAGAAAACTTTAAAACGCGAGGAGAATGAGTTTGAAAAGACAGAATTAAACGTAAGGAACTGCAGTCCCACTAGTGACGCCTGGTGGTCAAAATTGATTTTATTCAAAAAAATGGTAATATAACTTTATAACTTTAAAATTTTCGTGTCAAAAAGATTTTAAAAATTTGGAAAGTGGTCGACAGTGATGCGCGAGGCCCAATTTAGCCATGGGACATTGCCACTTAATGATGTGAAGTCCTGAAATTTAAAAAAAAAAAAAAAAAACCGTGCAGGATATCACTATAGAATTGCTTCAATGATTTCTCAGCCTTTTAAGTACTGGGAAATGTTGATAAAGGTGGCCCAATGCGGCCCTTGGTCTTTTTTGCGATGATGCAATGGTTGCATCATACGCTGGGAGATTTCGAAGCAATTCATTAGGAATTTGAGGGATCCTGTTGAAAAAGGTAAAAGATTGTTTTTTAATGAACTCTAAAATGGGTTCAATTTTTAGATCATTATGCAGGACTTCGTTCCTAAAGAACCAAGGAGCATTAATCATTTTTCTGAGTTGAATATTTTGGAAGACGTGCAGTCGTTCGTGCAGGCTTTTCGGATATGGTGGGCAAAAGTCAATTTTGAATCAAGAATTAACCCTAGGTACTTGTATTCAGAGACCCAGGGGACGGGTTGGTCGAATATGGTGACTGTTGGCACATTGCCAATACACCGTTGTTTCGTAAGGAGGAGGCAAGCGCTTTTAGATGCATTAACTTTAATTTTCTATTTAATGAGCCAGAGCTGTAATCGAGAGATATATTTCTGCAATCTTGCAATAATTCCACGATTGCAGTTGTCTTAGGACATGATGTCAGTATCGTCGGCATACATCGCCAAATGTATGTTGGATGCCTTTGGGATGTCATTTACGTATAAGGAGAAGATTTTTGGACTTAAAATCGACCCCTGTGGTACGCCACTGAGAATTGGTTTGGGTGAGGAGACTGCATTTTCAACTCGGACCCGGAAACTACGAGAGTTCAAGAACGAGTGAATAATTTTGATTAATTGGTCTGAAATATCAAGTCGCATCATCTTGTAAATGAGCCCATCGTGCCAAATTTTATCGAAAGCTTTGGCAATATCGATAAAAAGCATACCCGTGGCTTTTTTATTGGAAAAGCCGTTTTGGACCGTCTCAGTGACCCTGAGTAACTGAGTTACTGTAGAGCACTTTGGGACGAAGCCATGCTGCTCTGGAATAATAATATTCTTGGCTAAGAAGAATTGGTCCAGGCGATTCAGAATAACATATTCATATGCTTTTCTCAGTGAGCTGAGTAACGATATGGGGCAATAATTTTGAGGATTTGTATCATCAGAATTCAGTTTGAGAATTGGGCAGTCTTCCAAGCCTTTGGAAAATGGCAGTTCTCCATCAAATAATTTAAGAGCAGCGTAAAAAGAAAAATAAATTTTAATGGGAGATTTTTAAGGATGCGATTTGAAATAAGATCCAATCTCGGTGCTTTTTTGACTTTAGTTCTTCTGATAAAGTCCAAAATTTTGCTAGCTTGGACTGGTTCCAGGTCTATACAGGTGGGGGATGCCAAAAATCTTTGGACTTTTCGTTTAGTATGTTCTGAGAATCTAGGATTCTCGTCAGCATTTGGTTCAAATTGTTTTTGAAGGCTGTTCGCTATAATTTCTGCCTTTTCAATTGGAGCTGCAGCCTAAGGCGCCCCTCAGGGGCGGTATGGTATGAAAAGGCTTTCTGAGTCGGGAGGTTTCCCTCCAAACAGTGTTTGTATCAGGTGAGAGGCCTTCAATGAATTTTTTCCACCTGGACTGGGAAAAGTGTTTAATATTTCTCGATATTTCATTACTGATAGCATTGAGTTCAATTTTAACAGCTAGATCCCTAGTCCTTTGCCAAACTCTCCGTACATAATTTTTGTAACGAATTTTAGTTCTAATTTCTATAAGAAGTCGAAGAGGAGGTGGTTTAAATTTTGGTTTTGATGCCGTCACAAGTGCCTCGGAAATAATTTCACCAATTTTGTCGATATAATTTTCAATATCGGCATTGCTGGAGAATTCAGGAATGGGTAGGGGTTTAGAATTTAAAATAAATCTAAAATTCTCCCACTTTGTAGATAGTTGCTCTGGAATTTTGATAAAAGCAGAGTTTGTATTCAGAGTCAAAATGACCGGTAAATGATCAGAATTTAGATCATGAATGACTCTGATATCATAATTAAAGGGAATATTTTTGAGGATAGCAAGATCAATAACAGAATCCCTCACCCCCGGCCGGGAGAGTGGGTTCAAATGTGTAGGGGTGTATGGTGCGATAACCCTAACATTTGGAGTTCTGCTCATCAAATTTTTCAGTTTATGGCCGAAAGTGTTTGAACTTGTATCGTGCCAGTCTTTATGACAGGCATTCATATCTCCAGCAATGATCGCATTTTGACCAGAATTAAGGATTTTAATAAAATCCTCCTCCGGAAACTGATGTCTATTTAAAGGGGTTCTGCGAACATAAGCAGAAACTATTCGCAGTGGAGGGTAATTATTGATTTTGATTTCAATAGCAGTAGCATCTATATACTGTACTCTTGGCAAGAGGACTCTGCAATGTTCATAATTTCGTTTACAGTATATAGCAGTGCCTCTGTCGATACGAGGAGTTAAAGTAATCCTATCGTCTTTGTAAAGACGATAGTTGGCAATCTGGGGTTCGTGCCCCGGCAGGAGCTTTGTTTCCTGAACCAAAAGAGAAATGACATTGAGTAGGATAAGAAAGAATTTAAATTGTTAGCACGGGGAAGGGAGAATAAGTCGTTGTGCAGACGCTGTAAAACTAAGGGTTTAGAGGGTAGAATATTATTCTCGCATCCATTGCTCTGAGGAAATACAGCTCTGAGTATTGCTCTGAGGAAATACA
>BMAW01024902.1:363368-408498 GCA_019974015.1 Nephila pilipes
AGTATTGCTCTGAGGAAATACAGCTCTGAGTATTGCTCTGAGGAAATACAGCTGTGCAATATATCTTTATCATAAATTAAATGAATTGTGTTGTTACGTTCATATTGCTTACTATATCTCCTAATAACACATTGAATTTAATCAGTTATTTTTAACAATAATGTTAATTGTTTTATTTAAAAGACAATACTTTTTTTCCAGTTAACTCAATATGGGATACTTTTCTTGAAAATACCAAAATTAGAGTGCAATGTATTTCCTTATTGATATTTTTCTTAGTTAAGCTCTTGAACAGTTGAATCTGTTCTGAAAGAGGAGTGGACAGTCGCGGATGATTTTGGCCAGTTATTGTATTTTTTTATGCTTATCTGAGAGAAGTGACTAAATAATCACATCACATCACGACTGACTTCTAGGAGGTTAGATAATAATTATCTATGTAATGTTCTTATATGCCCATTGCAAATGGGAATATATTTTGTTTAATTAAAGTATCAATTGTGTTGCGGGTAAGACAATTCTCTCTCTCTCTCTCTCTCTCTCAGATAAAAAAAAAGTTTTAGAGAAGAGGATGACAGATTATGTAAAACGCAAACCATGACCCAAGTTTTACTTGGAATATATTGTCATTATGATTTTGTGAACATTTGCATTTATTTTTGTTTTTATTATACAAGGGATCATTTGCACTGGGTTTACTTCAAAGTCAGCAAAATAGTTTTATCACTTTAATATTTTATGTAAATACTTTTTGAATTAATATATCATTTATTTGTACCTCCCTTATTTTATAGCGGAGCAGATACTGAAAGTAATTACAAGTTTTAATCTTCATAAACAAAATTTTATCATAGATAGGCTATTTTTTTCATGCTTGAATTTCAAGATTTTTGGTTTAATTTCATCAATTAATGATCAGTTATAAAGTCTATTGATTTTATTAGTTTTATTGTCATTTTATTAATATCATTTAATTATTTATTTACATATTTTCTGAAGTGCATTATTTTTAAAACCCACAAGGTAACAGATTACGTAACACAATTTCCTTTTTACAGTAAATTTTTAAAAAAGCATTGAATCCATTTTAATTATCTAAAAATAAAAATATACATAATACAAGAAATTGATTAGCAAAGCAAACGCTAAGAACTTGTATTATTTAAGTGATAATTATTTCTAGATTTTTATAACCGATTTTGTACTGAATAATGTTTATTTAAAATAAGCATTTTTGCAAAGTATCAGTTTTAAGAATTAAATTAATTATATTATTTTTAACAATTACAATTTATTCTGGCGCTACATATCATTGTTTAATTTGTCGAACAAATATCTTGTTAAGATTCATTACTGATAGTATCAATTAAAATCGAGAATAAAATACAAGAATATTTATTTATTAAATTCAAGAATTTACATTTCTGATAAAATTCTACTTTTATAAATTTAAGGATGTCATTTTTATGTAAAATTATTTTCAACAAAAAAGGGAAGAATTAATTTATAGTAGGAATGGAAGTATTAATTATTTATATAATAAATTTAATAACATTTTATTAATTATTTTTGGGTCTAAATGAAAAACTATGCAAATTTCTAATGTTATTGAAGCATGGAACCTGAAATCAAATTTCTGGTTTAGTTATTCAATTCATATGAAATAGACAATTTAATACAATTTGATATATTTGAATTCTGGATTCCATTTTTTTTTCTAAGAAAATGAACTCCTTCCTGTAATAAATTATTAGTATTTTAAAATCTGCCATCTTCGTTTTTTAATTTTCTATTTTACGTTATTTGAAAATCAACTTTTTGTTTCATGTTAACTTGATTTTCGCATTAGTTTCGTCTTGTATATATTGTTACGAACATAACTTGATGCTTCCCTTCAACGCTTCTCTTATAAAGGAAAAGATGGATTGAAAGAAATGTCACCAGTAAGCAAAACCAGAGTTTAGGTAATGACCCATTCACCTTGGCGACGGATTTTGATGATTATTTGGCTACTTCGCGAAAAACTTGGCGACAAATAGAAAGGCACTGGAAGCTAAGCGAAAAATTGAACGGGAAGAAAGTTACGAACTTTTCATGAATTTTCCTATGTGACATCACGCCTGGCCGGAAAGGTGCAAATACGCCAAGAGATACTGTCGTGAGAGTTAGTCTGGCGATGAGGAATCGGTCTGTGTGCGGATCCAGTTTGTCTATGGAGTCTGCTTTGTAGACCGATCGAGGAATCGTGGCCCTGTGAATCTTCTGGAGGTTCGGCCTGAATCTAGCGGAACTTAGAGAGTCTGTCTTTAGAGTCTTTTGTTCAGGTGATCGATCGGGTCTTCAAGTCGTCGTCACTTGAAGTGGAGCATGCCGGGTGAACTTGCGAAGAAGCAGTGGGTCTCTGCCTGATATTGTCGGAGCCTGTCCTGGAAGTCCAGAGGATTACTGCGGAGGTTGTTCGTAGTGATCATTATTAAGCGGGTGAGCTGTACTTTGCTGAAATAACTGTGACTGTACTTAGTATGTGTTTTGTTTCTGTTTTTGTGTTACTAAATTGTGTCAGAGCTGTGTATCTGTTATTGTCCAAGTCATGCTACCTGAGTGTTGTCCTAGAAGTTTACGAATAAAGAGACATTTGTCTTTATCCTTCGAGTTGGTATTGATTTTCACTCCCGCACACCCACAGGGAAATATTTTTTTTCCGTAACAATATATTTTATGTCTTTCGTCTCTTTCAAGGGTATCGGTCTTGAAGTAGAGTCTGGAGTATGAATTTTGATTTTACCAAAGATCCATTATGGGGAATACTTGTGACTTCGATAAGTTAAACGAAGCAGGGTCTGAAAAGTCCTTAATTGGTGCTGTAAGTTCGGAGGATTCCAATTAGGCCATTTGCTGAGGCGTATTCATCTAAGCGTAGTTCAAAATTATAAAGTCTGCTGCCAAAACCCCTCTTGTATTCCATACAGATATTATAACTTTTTTAAAAAAAACATCTTTCCTTTTTCAATTGTTGTGTTGCTATTTAATAAACATTCTTCTCTGCTGTTAGTTATATTTCATTATTTGGTTTAATTATTGTCTTACAATTTTTCCTATTATTTAGATGACGGGAAAGTTAAGTAACAATAATCATATAACAATCAAGGAGGTAAACCTTCACTCTTTTCACCTTCTGTGAGTGTCTGTATAGTCATTTTACTTTATTTGAATAAACTAATTAATTTATGTATTTTTGAGCCTCATGGCATATTTTAACATTGGTACATCTCATTAAATATTTGAAAATTAGTAATACCAAACATTTCACTCTGAATATTTTGAAATATTTGACTAATTTTATTACAGCATTTATTTTTCAAGCAAGAATGTCTTAATAATTATATCAGTCACTTTTATATGTTTATTAATTTATCAAGTTCTGCAAGTAAAATTCTAATTTAAATTAGTTGTTATGATCTTTTCTTTTGTGCTTTAACTTAGATAATCGCTTTCAAGAGTTGTTTTTCTTGAAGAGCTTAAAAATGATTTTATTATTTATAAGAACGGATAAGGGCAGAGATATTAATTAATTAAATGGGTATATTTGTATTACTTAGCTCATAAAATTGAAAGAGCTGCTACTATTTTCAATCAAATAATAATATTAATAATTAAAAAAAGGGAGGGAAAAGAATGAAAACTTTGTAAACGCTTTCATAGGGGGAAAAGAGTATCACATTTTCTATTTGTATTCTAAAATGTAAAGATATATACATTTTTATATGACAAATAAAAAAAATGTTAAATTAAACTTTGCTGATTACAAATTTATTAAAACAAATTATTGTTTTATAGTTAAATGTCATAACTTTTATCAATTTCCTTTTTGCACAAAAATCAACTAAATCCACTGATTTAAATGATACTTTAATGCCTTGATGTTATATTTGATTTGATTGAATTTGATATAACATATGATTTTATATATGATATAAGGCTGCAGTAAATTGTTTTTAATGCGCATTTTTTTTAAAATTATGTTCATATTTTTGCCTGTTTTCAATCCTAAATTTATCAATTGCACTTAATTATGCTTTTATTGTCCATGACCTTAGGAATCTTAGGTCTGGCGTTGATTTGAACATTTAGACTAGACACTTGAGTACTTTTACCAGGAGAAAAGAGTGATTTCTCAAAATTACTTTTTTTCTTAAACAATTTTCATATTCCATGTTCTAAAATGTATCTGTTGATATAAATTCCCGCCTTTAATATTAATATAATATTTTTTTTAAAAAAAATATATTGAATTTTCTGAACATTTAAATTTAAAAAATATATTTTTTAATTATGAATGAAGGTTTCTGACTGCTGCATATGTCTTCTTAAAAAAATAATTAAAAAAATAAATAAAACCTATCCAGATAAAGAAATACACAAATGTTATTATCTGTCCACTGTTTGAAGGGAAACACTGTTTTAATTTTTTCATCACTATTTAGAATCCGTGCCTTGTGATGTTTTTTTAAGTCTTAGCGGCGATGCGACTAATGTGATAACTCTTTCTTGTACAGTCTGTACCTGCTTCGTCATCTGCTTCGTACATCGCAAGAATGATACAATGTTGTATTTTATTGTTTGAATCAACTAACTGATTAATTGTTTGCTAACATTGCCCTTTGAAGCAAAGAGAGGACAATGGACCTCGTAATTTTGAGCTTCGATGACGACACCTGAGTTCCCTCTCCAAACTTCGACGACTCGGGAGCTCTTGACAGATTTAAGGTGCATTAGTCCCAGACGTTTCTTTAGTGGCATCAGTGATAGAACCCATAACTCGACGGAAACAGCACCAACTGCTTATTCATCTATGGTAAGTTTTTAATTTAACAATCATTATTAAAAGAGAAGTTGTGGTTTATTGATATTTTAAAATAAAATTATGTTTTACCCATAAATAGTAAAACTTATGAGTACTTCATTTTATTTAACAAAAGCTCTTATTAAAAATTAAGTAAATTAGAATTTTAATTAATTTTTTATAAATTTTTAAATTATTAATAATTAAACAACATAATCTTATTCATGCTTGCTTATGATTGGGAAGGAAGGGGTGAGGTAGTTTGAAATGTTTAATTGTGGAAGTGGAGTCTTAAGGTTAAAAAGTTTAGGAGCCACTGCAATTGAGATAAATAAAAGAAATAAGGTTTTTCTAAAAAAAATTTAACTTAATACAATAAAAGAGAAAGGAACCACCAGAAGGTTTTTAAATTTGAAGTAGTTTCTATAATTTTTATTCTATGGATTGTTTATTTATCGAAAATATAAATCTCAACTTTTAGAACTTTTTTTTAAAAAACCTGCTTAAATTGTTAAAAAATAATGCTATAATTTTGACATGTTAACTAACGTGAGACATATTTATAACCCCAAAACATTTATTTCCTCCGCAAGATAAATATATTCTTATTTGCATTTCCTACCTAGTCCAGATAAAATATTTTAATTGACGGTAATCTTTTTCAAAAAATCTTTATCTTCAACAAGTCGAGATTTTCTCCGTTTCGGTCGTAATTTCTTTATGGATTTATTTGAAGTGTTATTCAATGCCTTCACTTGAGGTATTTCATTGTCTACAGCAGAAAATTCATTTTCCCGTGCTAGTCATTGACGATATATTTTTTGGCAAACATTTTTTCCCTTATATTAAATCACATTTTTTTTAAAGAAAACTATAAGCAGTGTTAAAAAAATGGAAAACAATATTGTCTTAAGCACTGTATCGTAGTTATATTTACTTCAAAAATTATATCTTTAGCCAATATAATTCTAATATTTCTCTATTTAAAAAAATTATATGAAAGATTCGATGTCATACAACAAATCAGTTGTGAGTAAATATGAAATAAAACTAAACAAAGTTTCGTAAAGTATTTGATCATTCCGATGAATACGAGGCTGATTTTGTTCGTAATTAAATGATAGTAGAAAGGGGGATCAATTTCATTATCAAAGAAATAATACTAAATAATAAAAACTGTATTGGAAAAACAAATGGCATTTTTAATGGAGGTTTTCCAAAAATCAATAAAAACTATGATCACATACTTAAGCAATATTTTGGAATTCGCGCCTCGTACTACATCCCCAATCAGAAAAAAACAGGTACGTGCAGTTATTAAAATTGGTGCTAATCAAATTTCCTCTATGTCCTATATTAAGGCTGCATTTTATAACACATAAAAAAGGATAATAATGTATAAAATAACCATGTTTGTATATATGTGTTCTATACATTGTTCCTAGTTTGCACTATAGATAAAGAAATTTGCATTCTCTTCAGTTTTCGGGATATATCCTTGAGGGAAGGATATAATTAACGAGGTGTTAAATTTTCAATTTTTTTTTTTTTCTCTTTCATTTATGAACTTTTTGCTATAGAACTGTAGAAATCTAAAAAATAAATCGATTTGGTTAAATATCCTTCTCACAAGCGGATTTTTGTCGGTTTCATGAACCTTTCCTGAAAGACGAGGACAGATTAAATTTTCCTACCAAACCTATTTTCAAATTAGAACAGACAGACCCAGAGGGGAACTGCTAACAGCTGTACAAAGAATATCTCTGCCCGACAAGCTTTTACATAAATAGCGCTAATGCAAGATCTAGAAATATTTGTAGTCAAAACAGAAATAAGAGATATTTCTATTTAAATATCCAATATATATTTATCTACCCTCCGAGAGGACTAAACTTCTCATTAGTAAAATCTTTCTTGGAAACATTAACAAATCCGGCCTTCATTTTTGGGGACTTCAGACTCCATCATCCAATATAGGGATGTGATTAGTCTTCTAAACGTAGTAATGACATTGTCGATTGGTTTATAGACTGGAATTTTATTATCCTCAATACTACTGTTCCCCCGCATGGAAGTACAACAGGTACAACTTCTCTAATAGATCTTACAATATGTTCAATCTTACAATACAATAGTGGCAAGTGCCAGTCAGGTGGACTCTTTACTCAGCATCATATTAAAGCCTTGAATTTTTTTTAATAATAAAACAAGCGTATTAAAAATGCGCTTTAATGCACATATGGATTTTAATAAAAAAAATATAAATAAAAGAAATGGGAGAGGAAAGAGGATAGGAAAGTAAATGAATTGTTTACAATGAGGATGAGACTTTTTTAACAGATTTAATTTTTTTTTCTTTTTTACTAATTTTGTGGTGGAATAGTATTCCTATTCGCCCCTTGTGCCATAACTCAATCAAATATACTACTACTAAAAAGTCAATAACTTATACAAGAAGACGTTAGACAAATCTCACGCACAATATTTATTCAATAGACTTGTTCTATAATGATAAATGAATTCCTGCTCTCTAAGTTAACACCTTAGATATATTCGCCCGTCTCACTAATACCGAATTAAGAGTGTCTTACCGAAACTTTTACAGTTGAAATTGACTTGATTCTTGACCCTACTGCGATCACTTTCACCCTGTAGCAGCTCTTGATCTCATCTGCCACCTGTAAGGCATATACTCAACACTAGTGACACTCAACCTCTATCCACTAGACTTACTTCTGCTTATATACTTTCCTATCTAAATCACTTCACTTTATTTCTACCTGCCTCTAATTTACTTAATCACGTTTCATTTTGATTGGGAAAAAATTGTTATTTATAGCAATCAATCTTAAAGTCCCCAAGGTTAGTGAAGAGAAAACCGCGAATATCCCAACGTCACAATCTTATAAGATAAAATTATAAAATTTTATATCATTTTTAATATAATTTTTTATCCCCTCAATGCCTTGGAGAGACTATGTCTAATGTTCAGCAAGAGGAGAGTATTGTTTTATATGAATTCTTAAAATTTTTTTATTATTATTATAAAATTACAATAGTAATAAATAAAATATTATTCAAGCTTTTTTTGATGATATGAAAGCAGAAGAAGAAGGAAGGGAAAAGTAAAAATGATTCTTGTTAGGCTGGGTGTACAACAATGGCCAGCCAACTAGTTCAAGAGATGGGAGGTAGGGATGGCGACAGGTTAAGTAAACAGCTGATGGTAAGCTGAATAGATGGTGATGTAGGTCTTGGATAAAGGTGGTTGACTGAGAAAGAAGCTATCTAAGGAGTGATGAAGGAATTAATTAAAAGGATCTGAGTTGGAATGCAAAGTGTTATGGGGGAATTAGATGGAAATAATTACTGCTAGATTAGTAGGGTAAAGCGTGGGTTCCATTATTGTAAGCAAAAATTAGCTGGGCCCTTATTAGTGGGTTAGTATGATTTGTTAGTCCATTATAGAATTTTCTAGAGAGATAGTTGATGTGTTTAATAATAGGAGGGATATTGAGATCTCCTAGTGTATGACAGAATTTCTGACATATCAAGATGAGTTAGTAATCACGCGGAGAATTTTATTTTGAAGGACCTGTATTTTTTTAATGTGGGTAGGTTCGGCATGATCCTAAGTGGGGGAAGCATAGAGTAGGATGGGGCGGAATACTTGTTTATAGAAAAGGACTTATTAGCAAGAGTTAGTACTGAATTTCTGCCAATGAATTCTTTCAAATATTTTTGAAATAGAATTTAGTAGGCTGATAGGTCGATTATTGGATGGAATGGAGTTGTTTTGGCCGGGTTTGCTGGAAGAGAATAATAGTTGCATATTTCCATTTTTGTGGAAAATGGGCAAACATGAGACATTTATTTAAAAAGTTTGTGAGATGAGTAAATGCGTTGGGGGGGGGAATAATTTAAAGGCTTGAATGTGAATGCCATCCTCTCCGGTGGCTTCCTTTTGGTTTAACTTTTTAATTATGGTAGCTATTTCAGAGGGGGGGGGGCGAAATTAAAATTGGTATGGGCTTTAAGATAATTTTGAACTTTTGATTCTGTTTTTTTCAATATGATGATCATCATATGGAGTTGGATTTTCCCGAAACGAGGATTCAAGATTATGGGCAAGCAGATGAGCGTTTTCTTTATCAGAGAATACCAGACCATTATTGCCTATTAGTGGGGGGTAATGTAATATTTATTAGAAATATTTATTCACATTTTTTTAAAGTATTGAGTTCATTTTTAATTTGCTTTTTGAGGTTATTAATTATGGGTTTCAAAGTAGGGTATCTGGTGTTTTGCCATTGTTTTCTGTACCCATTTTTCTCTTTAATTAGGTTTCTGATATGTGGAGGGGTCTAAGACGGGGTTTTTGGATGTATCTGGTATTATTCGCATGGTTAATTTCATTTGGATATTAAAAGTAAAGGTTGTAATTGATTGGTCTCGATCAGAGATATTATTAATAATGAGGTTACCTTTTGTAATATTATATAGAATTTCTTGATAGCGGAACCAATTAGTAGTTGTTAGAGTGCGAAGAGAGATAGGGAGAATTTTATTGAAAGAGAGATGTTCATTAGTATAGGGTTATGGTCGCTAGGTAGTACATAACACTTTCGATATAGTGGAATGAAATGTTTTTGAGGAGAGCAAAATTTATTACAGAGTAAGTATTACTATTGTAAGGAAAGTGAGCGGGTGAATCGGGAGCAGCTCTTTGGAAGTTATTGGTGCCTTTGTTACAGGTTGGATGCTTTGCATTAAAATCGCCTTTTAAAATTCCGGTGGGGTTGTCAAAGAGGATATTGATTAGATCGTTATGGTTGATGGGATTACTGTGGGAATTGTAAATAGTAGTTAGAAACAGTAAAGTAATGGTTGCTTTTGGTATTGATATGGTTGGTGGTATTTTCAGAGGTGGAGATAATTTTAATGACCATATGATGATGAATACTATTTTTAATTAATATTGCAGTGCCTCCTCCCCGATGGGTTGATCTGTCAGAACGGTATATATTGTAATTTGGAATTTCAAATTTTTCAGAGGGTTTGAGGTGAGTTTCCTAGACTCCTAGGACATCAGAGTTGTAATCATCAATGAAATTTTTCTCTCCTATTTTTGATTTAATGCCATTTGCATTCCAGCTCACAGTCAGGAGGGATGGGGGGAGTTTATTTAGCATATTAAATTTTAGAACCAGATGGACATCATACTGCAAATGACAGGGAATGATTTTTCAATTTTCGAATATAAATAAAGTTTATTATCAATGAATATTTGTCCTGTTGATTTAAATTGCTGATAAGTTTCCATTATTTTATCAAACAAAGTTTTTGAATTTTTTTTTAATTTCATCAATGAAGGGAAGACTTGATGTTTGGCTGTCATTGGTGGGTGTAGAGTTTTGGACATTTTGGCTGTTGTTGTTTTTGGTATTCTTATGTTGTTCTTCCCAGTGGTTTGTGGCTGGTGGGGGAGAGGGTTTGAAATTCAAAGGATTTTTGGGCAACCAGATTAATTTGCAGCATGATCTCCACCACAATTACAACATTTAGGAGTGGTGTTTCCAGGAGTTTTGGTGCAGCTATAAATTGGATGATTATCTCCACATTTTACACATTTAAATTCCCTAGTGCAGAATCTAGAGTGGTGGAAATAACTCTGACAGCGATAGCATTGATTGGATGTTTTTCTTTTACGAAGAAGCTCAGTTTTGACTGAAAGGTATCCAATATTATTGATTTAAAAAAAATTGTTGCTTTCTGTTGGAAAGCAACAATAAGTTTGGAAGTGTCAATAAAAATAGGGGGGGGAGGCTGGTTATTTTTTTGGATTTTAAGTTACTGCGTTCATTAGACTATTCACTGCAACTATTAGATTATATTCAGCTAATTCCTGAATTATTTCAACGTAGGAATAATTAATTGGGAGACCTTTAATTACACATTTAAGAATTATCTCACTTGGTAAATCAAATGCGTGAGCTTCTAAATTGCTCTCTTGAACATGATTTTGTATTGTTCTGAATGCTTCAACAGGGGGTGGAATTCTTAAACTATTTCGTTTGAAGTCTCCTTTGAGCTCGCATTTTATCAGTTTCATCATATTTTTAAGAGTTGCTTTCGGGTCTCTTTATAAGCTAAAAGGATTGGGTGGGGATTTTTTAGCTTCATCTTTCAATACGTCGGGGAAGTCTAAGTCGTATTCATCAGTATTGTTACTTTGTTTTTTATTTTTAATTTTATCACTTGTAATTGCTTGGTAATTGATATCAGAGATGAAATAGTCATTGCTCTCAATGTCTGAATACTCATCAAAGAGTTCAGAATATCTGTTGTTCAATGAAAGGTTAAATTCCTCTTTGTTTATTAAATTTTTTTTGAATTCGTATCTATAATTCTTTTGGGAAAGTTTAATTTTCTTTTTCTTTTTACTTCGTGAATATCATTGCCTTTATTTACAGTAATGATGGTAGGAGTGGATTTTATCTTATTAGAGCATTTTGAATCGGTTTCAGAAGCTAGGTGTTTAAGCAGAATTTCATTTTTGTCATAAGCTTCATGTTGAGATTTTTCCATCTGCTTTATTTTGAGTTCTAGGTTGGAGACAGTATTATTTAGAATTTGATTTTTATTTTTAAGATGATTCGCAATATAACAGCTTGGGCGCTGTTTTCTCTTTTGTTTGCTAATATTTTAAGAATTTCGAAAATATTAGGTGGACAGTCCGGGCATGAACCATTTTCAACAGAATCAATTAATTTTTTTTAAAAAAAGGAAGAACTTAATGAAGAGAAACTAAGTTGTGATAAGAGAAAAAATCTTTCAAGAGTAATTATCGAGTCATCGAAAATGGCCCTTACCCTCTCTGGTTTCAGCAGTCCAGCTGCAGTCGATTTGAGATCCAGATAGCTTTGCATGGTAATCCATTGAATTGATTCCACCATAGTGAATTCTTATGAATTAAAAATAGTTTTACAGAACGCACAAGGTTTCAATGGCACGTAGCGTCCAATAGCACGCAAACTCACCAAAGATGGTTAGCATGTAAAAGTCCAAGAGAAAAAAAAATAGTCCAAATATTCAGTCCAAAATGTATCAAGAGAAATCACAAAAAAAACTTGCATGAAAAAGTCCTTATGAGAACAGATTGCAGTTGGCTCCCCCCACGTGTAAATAGGCCGGGTGGGCTGCCGTTGGTCTTTGCCGGTAGAAAAGGTCACAATTACTGTCGTGGGTGAAGTTCCAGATAGAGCAGTAGAAATGACATTCCGTGGAGTCAGGGGGGGAGTGGTAACACATCCTATTTCAATTCTTCCCTCCCTTCCCCCCACAACCACCCAAGATCCAACCGATCATGCTTCGGTTGACACAAAACTGTAATTTACAAATACAAGAAGTAAACCGAGATTACTTGAAATCTGTCAGCAAACTTTCGGCCCAATATATCAAGATAACTCCTGAGATTGGAAATGATCACAGGGGAACTACTACCCTCCTCACTAATATGAAAGTTGAGTATTTATAATCCAACCGATAAACGAAAAACCTTTGAAAGTCTACCCATATATGCCGATATAGACGAAATTAAAGAGGAGCTGAAAAACCAAGGCATCAAAGTCGACAAAATAGTGCAGCTTAGGCAGCTAAAAACAAAGCACTCACTACCTATCTTCATGGCGGAAGTCAAAAGAGACGACAAAGCACTTGACATATACAAAGAGCAAGCAATTACTTACATTTCCGTAAAAATAGTTCCCTTCGAAAGGAAACAAGCCATCAAGCAATGCTATAATTGCAATCCCATTTATCACTCGTCTCAGAACTGCCGAATGAATGCAAGGTGTCTAAAATGCGGACAAAACCATCACAACGGGGAGTGTGAAATCAAAGAAAGAATCGAGCACCCAACTTGCATAAATTGCAAAGCTGAACATATGGCATCCTGGAGAGGCTGTCCATTATTCCTGAAAAGAAAACCCCAAAAAGGCGAAGCAACCCAAAAAACTCTAGACAGAAACATCACAGCAACCAGACCAGTTACTAAAACCTTCTCTTTTCGAATGTTTGCAGTAATCAAATCCCTCAAGAGAAGGCGCCCAAAACGGTGCAAAACTCAACCGAAGCTTCCAGTCAGTTTGAACCGACAAAATCCTTCATCAATCCTCCAACAATTAATAATAATAATAACCCGAACAGCTTTTACTTCCTCAGAACAATAAATGAATTATAAAATTTATTTAAAAAATTTCCCAACCTTTTTGAAGCTCTAAATAGCATGTCTAAAGTATACAACGACCTAGACAAAATTAACATATTCATCACTGGTGTAGTCAGGATCCAACCCTGAACATAAAAATAAATTATTCTCTCCACAGTCTCAAACTGGCTATTAAACTAAAATATCTACTGCCGCCAACCCAACTTAAACATTAAATTTTTTTTCAACTTTTTCAAATAAAAAATAGCACAATAACAAAAACACTTTTTAAATAACTAAGATATTCTAAATACCTCTTTCAATTACTTAATAATAAATTCAAAGCATTTCTTTAACAGTAGTTTACTATTACTCATTTAATTAATTTAATTTTTCATGTTTTAAAATTAAAAAAAAAAATCTTGATTTCATTTTTAAACTCCTGGGCAAATAAAATAACCAAAGTCCTGTCTCACCCATAACTAATAGCCAATCTACTGGGGATTAAAGTCCGTAAGGACTAAGCACCCCAATAAGTATTTTTCCGCCTATTTCAATTCTTTTAAAGCTTTCGTGACAGCTTTTGTTGTGTGAGCTGACACATTGCCTAATAACAAGATCCTATTTCTTTATCATTATTGAATAAAAATAACCTATGAAAGGTGATAATGTATAGCCTAAGTTGCTCTATATCAGGGGTCGCCAAACTTTTTTGATCATCGCCCCCTATATAATTTTTCGAAATCTCCATAGACCCCCACAAACCCCCGGTGAACAAATAAATCCAAATTTTAAGTAATCCAATGAATAATACCGACATTTCTTTTTAGATACTGAAGCTGTCATTTTTAAATTAGGGTTCTGTAAATAAGTTAAAATTAAGTTGGTATATTATACTAATCCACATTATTAAAGCTTACCTTTTCACTAGTAACAATAATTAAAATTGATATCAAAACTAAACGAATAGTTTTATAGAAACAATAACTAATTATCCAATGGTAGATATAGTAGTAGTAATAATGACACTACAAGCCTTTAATACTGTTCACAGTTCACAAAAATAGCTGAAAATGCATATGATATTTGCGTTTGTAGCATCCAGTGTAGAATTGGACAAGCGCACATATGCATCTGACTCATATGCAAGGCTCGTATGGTTTGCGATGGAGACAAAGGGCGAACTAACGACACGATGCGTAATTGCCGTATAAAAAAGAAAAAAAAAAAACTAAAAGAACTAAAACCACAAACATAAGAAGAAAGAAAACGGAGTACTGAAGATTCCCTTCGCGCTTAATGCATAGAAAGCCAACGGCAGTGTCGTCGCTCACCAAGTCTGCGCCAAAGGCTCCTAATTGGTTGATGGGTTCGCCAGCAAGAGACACGGATAAGCCTCAATCGCTCTTCTGGCTACATACTATGAGTCGTGCAAATTACATACTGATCACAAGGTCAAGTTGTGACTTCACGGTATACATACGAAAACACATAAGGAAAAAAGGGGCAGATTGTTTTCTGATTTATTATTTTATTTTCTATAAAGAATATAATAATAAGTCAATTATAAAAATATTTTAAATTTTTACGTACGCAGTTAGATATGTGTGATTTACGTATTAAGAACTGTTTTTCCTTCGAGTCCCAATAGACCCCCATTCGACCCCTTGGGTCAGATAGACCCCCTACTGTTGTTAAATAGACCCCTAGGGGTCTATATAGACCACTTTGGCGACCCCTGCTCTATATCTCCCAAAACACCAACCAGCCAACTAAACATTAAATGTTATACATTTAGATAATGAAATTGATGAAATAACTCAGTCCTACCCTTGGACTCTTAATAAAAACTGTCCATTTCTGCCCTTATTGTTGAGTTTTCATGTAATTGAAGCGCAAAAGTGTAACAACTTTTAAGGGGAATCTTCACTTAGAGGGGTTGAAGGTTTTTTCGAAACGTGCCAAAATCGCCAAACAGAGTAATCAATGGGTGAAAGATTTGTGTAAATTTTCATATTTCTAAAGAAATAATTTGCAAGAACAGGCTGGTAAAGTTATTTTTATTTTAAAAATTTATGTCACATTTTTTTAAAAAAAAATAATTTTTACTTTCATGTAATTTAATGATTAAAATTATTAAGAGTTAACTAAAATCTGGTTATTAACTTAATGAGAATGTTTCCAAAATGAGTTTTTAAATGCATTCATGTATGGCTTAATATTTTAGTCGCGAAAAATAGCAGAATAATTTATTGAAGATCTTATGTAAAACTTCCTTCTTTGTATATTTTATTTTTACTGATCAAGAATCATAGTGTATCTGTGAATATCTTTAATTTAAGGACCCTGTAAAGGAATTGGATCTTGTATCGGACTCAAGTTTGACTGTTCAATTGTCGGATTCGTTAACTTGGATTGGATGAATCTGAAACGACCCATCGCTATATGAAATTCTAAGTCGTTTTAAATTTCGCCCTAAGTGTTAGGGTTTACTTTCTTTTAGTGTTGGAAATATGGTTGTGTTTGCCCTTACGTTGATTAGACAGTAAGTATGCCATTTTGCTTTTTGAGATGTAAAATTTTGTGTTCATATACAAATAACTTGCTAGTAGTGTTAACGCCTTAATTTTAACAATTCATCCTACTTAATATATATTTCAAACAGTTAACTTGGAACAGTCTTGAAAGTTCTCTTAATTTTATTCATTAGCAGATTATTCAAAAAAAAATATCTTCATTTTTGAAGGATAATGTTTATTTTCACCACTCCAACTATTGGTGCTTGTACATTTTAAAACTGGAAATACAGGCATATAGTGTCTGTCGTACTCGTTATCTCCTGAAAATTGTTAAATAATGAGAAAAAATATTCGCATGATCTGGTATTTTCCCCCATAAATGTTATTTTATGTAAAAAGCCGTGAATTTCGAAATATTGCTCATTATTGTATGCACATGGTATAAATAAATGTACATATTTCAAATTGTCGTATTCCATTCTGGGTTATGTTTTTATTTTGCTGCTATTTTCAGAGCTGTATTGTTAAACTTTAAATCAATATCACTTTCACATATGTTCAAGTTTTGAAATGTATGTAATTTTGAACTACCGAATAATTCATTAGTTGGAAAAGAATACATAAATTTTAAATTATTTATATTTTTTTTTATTTAAATGTTATCTATCATTCATACTTACGGAAACTTTTAAAGTTTTCTTCTCATTTTAGAAAATAATTTTATGAATCTAGAATGTTTTATTTGAAAATTAAATTTTTCCAAAAAATGGAACAGTTGGGGAGTGGGGAAGGATAATGAAACTATTTTCTTTTGTAATGTAAAATTGCTTATAATCCTGAAAGATATGTTTAATTTTGCTCATATGTTTGTGCAACAAAACTAGTGTCTAGTTTTATTATTTAGTAAACTAGTATTATTATTTCAGTTATGTATGATAACATCTTGTGGTTGTGTCGCTAAAAGTGTGTCTGTAATTTTAAAATATATATTTGTTGACTATCAATAAATTGAGTTTTAGAAATTTCCTTGATCTGAGAAATGAACATACCTTCAATAAAATCTCCATTATTCATTAATATCATTCAATTCTTAAAATTTGAAATAATGTATATATGGATTAGATTTGATAAACCACCATTAACTGAAGGGAAACTAGGAAAGTATTCTGTCTTTGAAGGTTTTTCAATTAATTGTATTGTCTTGGTTTATAAATGTGGCCGTTAAAGACCCGCTGTGTAGCAGGGGCTGATGCATGTTAAATCTGTGGGGCCCAAAGTCCTTCCGTTGGTAATGGTGTGGAAGTAAGGAGAGGAAGGTGCTAGCTCAGGTATTGTCCTCATCACTTGACCAAGGCTCAAAATTACAAGGTCCTTCGCCAATAACACTTATTTTGCTTCTAGTGCGACGTTAATAAAAAACACTAAACTAAAACTAAACTGGTTTATAAATGTTATATATTTTTTATTTTAACAATATGATCATACAGTTGAATTGCTCATACTGACTGAAAGTAGTACCAGTAAATGTTTTATCATGTAAATAAATTTTTTATTAAAGTGGCTAACCTTTAGTATCAATCCATGACACATCCAATTGGATGGCACTCTAAGCAATACCTAAGTTTTAAGAAATATTTAGGTTTGATAAAAAGAAAATAAATTTCCACAATTACGAAGTTCTATAATTGTTTCAAAGCAAATATACAATACTATCATTAAAAGATCAGGTTCACTATATCTTGTGAAATGTTTTCTATATGATAAGTAAAATATTTTGTATATATATATTTAAAATAGCACTTAAATGCAAATATACCTGAAAAATCATGTCCATATTCAACTTAAAGGAAAAGAACTTTTTGACTAAAAATATTCTTGTGAAAATCAATGAAATGATTGAAACATTATTACTAGAACAAAAAAATTCCTAAGATTTATGAATAATTTTTAAAACATAAATGTCACAAAAGGATATAATCTAAAACTTGACTTCTTATTTTCGCCCTCATATCCAGTATCCTTAAAAATATCAAAAAATTTGTATTATGTATTTTTATTTTTTGAACATGGAATTTTGTTGGAAATTTTGATAGTATCCCTTTTTTAAAACACAATACTTGGAGTCAAATTTGGCAGGTGGGCAATACTAAAGTTACTCCATTAATGTTAATTATATCATGAATTTTCCCTTCAATTATTGTGTTTGCTTATATTTATATTTGCCAATTTGTTTCATTTTTCTTTCATGAATTAATATTGGTTACTGTTTTGAATCTATTAAATATGTAAGCAATATTTAAAATTTGATCTATGTCTTGGCAATAACAGACATGACATGTAATAAATATAATTTGAATAATTTAAAGTGTGGAATATAAGACCTGAAGCTACAGTTTATTACATAAAATTCCAAAAATGAAAAGTAAGTTGATGGTCCTATTTTGTTTTCACCAATTGAAGTGTTGAATTTTCTTAGTGTTTGAGATGACAGAGGTAATTGTTATAAAAATTTAATTAGTAATTAATGTTGTAAATATAGATTATAAGAGACTGTGAGGTTAATTTTTTTAATAAGAATGT
Organism: Nephila pilipes; assembly: GCA_019974015.1. Classification (NCBI taxonomy): domain Eukaryota; kingdom Metazoa; phylum Arthropoda; class Arachnida; order Araneae; family Nephilidae; genus Nephila; species Nephila pilipes. The sequence goes on from BMAW01024902.1 coordinate 381,520, forward strand.
TAAAAGTTTTTAAAATTTCAAAAATATAAACCTGTAGTTCAATCATTTAAACCTGTCTGAGTGGTGATGCTGAAATAAGAGTTATTACCATATTTGTTTATGCTATTGTATGATATAATTATTTTTAAGCTGGAACAACTTGGGCCTTACAAATTTAATTATGGATGATTGATTGATTCCAGATTAATGAAAAAGCAAAATGAAGTACACTCTGAATAATTTTGTAAATATCAGACCAGAGTACTGTTGGATCATCAAAAATGCTCAATTACTATGCAATCACCAAAAATAACGCAATTAAAGAACTAAAGCTGCATATTGTACAAAACTTTTATGCAGTACATACAAATAAAGTGGCAAATGCACAAGATAATTGCAAAACAAAAAGTGTATTATTTTGTATTGATAGCCTAAATATTTCATGGCAATAAGAAGCATAAAATAATTTTTTGACTTGTCAGCCTGTGTAAAAATACTAGATTACTGGCAGGGGCTGAAAGGTAAAGTGCTAGATTATAGAGGGAGTATTGTACAAAAATAGGAATAGTAGAATTATATCAAAAATAGCATTATGATAAATATTATCCTTTTATTGTTAAACTGATATGTATATGAGGTGTAGCTATTAAATAACAAGACTAACACTGCTGCAGAAGTACGCATGAATCAAACTCTAGCGACTGACATCTGTTTAGCATGAAGCCTTCTCTTTCAAATACAGTGTCTCTAATTTCTGTAAACAATTCCATATACCCATGTCTTGGTTCACATTAGAGTTATTTTTTGTTTTGCTGGAAAAGTGATAAGTGTTACATTAGAGCAAGTAATTGTTGTGAAATTTCACATGAAACTTTTTGCTGATTTTTACTGAACTTTTTACTGAAAAAACTTTTACTGAAATTTATAATTTATTGAAAGAAGCGTAGGGCAAGGAATGCTTATTGCCTACATGTGTTTTTGAGTAGTTTAAGCATTTTCAAGATAGACGAGAAGAAGTTGAAAATTATTCATGCCCAGATCGCCCTTCCCTATCAAAAACTGATTACAATATAAATAAATTGATAAATCTGGTTCAATCTGATCATTGGTTAAGTATTTGTGTGATTGCCGAGACTGTATTAATTTACAAAGAATCCATGCAACATATTTTAACATGAAAAAAGAGTGCCCAAATGGTGCATAAAATTCTCATGTTGGAACAACTATAGAAGCTCACAAAAATGTTTGTACTGACACTTTAAATGCCATTGGAAAGAATAATAATGTGTGGTGAATTGTAGATTTTTTACTTATGGAAGCACCAATCCATGCACTGGAAGAGCCCATCTGCACCGAGAGCCAAGAAAGCTTAAATGAGCAATTCAAAATTCAAAGCAATTATGATTTTTTTTTCGATATTCTTGGGATTGTGTACCTTCGCTGTCCCTGAAGGTCTAACTATTAACCAACATTACTACCTTCACATTCTTGCTGAATTCCATGAAAGAATAAAGAAAAAATGGCACAAATTTTGGACAAGTCATGGGTTCTCCACCAAGACAATATGAGGAGGGACAAGTAATTCCGCATTGTCTGTCTCTAGCCAAGTATAGCTTCCCAGTGTTAGACCATCCACCGTATTAGGCAAATCTTGCACCATGCAACTTCTATATGTTTCTTAAGGTGAAATCTGCATTAAAGAGAACAAGTCTTTTGAAGCTGTGAAAGAGAAAGTGGCATGTGTCCTGAAGGAGCTGACATAAGATTTCCAGCACAGTTTCGAACAATGGAAGATTCTCATGAAGTGTTGTTTAGTTTAGTTTTTATTAACGTCGCACTAGAAGCAACACGAGGGCTATTGGCAACGGACCTCGTAATTTGGAACCACGGTCAAGTGACGAGGACGACACCTGAGCTGGCACCCCCCTCTCCTAACATCCACACCACGCCAACGGGAGGACTTTGGGCCCCGAACAGATTTAACGTGCATCAGCCCTGGCTACACGGCGGGTCTTTGGTGGCCAAGGATCGAACCCGCGACTGAACGAAAACCGCCAGCCGCTATCCACGACCTTGACCACTAGGCTACGGCGGGGCCCCATGAAGTGTTGTAGGGATAAAGGAGGGGTGTATATTGTAGGTAATAAGTAAATATATATGAAATCGAAATAAAATGTTTTTTACTGCATCATTGTTATTAAATAGCCACACCTTGTAAATGCATTTTGAAGCATAATATTTATAAATGAAAAAGGTACGAATGTTTTGAAATTCTTGCAATGATCTTTCTAGGTAAAGTTTTATTGAAAACTTAAAGTTACTAAGTTGTCTAAATTCTAAATATATGTATGCTTGTAAAAGGCCAGAAATTTTCATTCTTGAAGTTGGAAAAATTAGACAGTTTTAAATTTATTTCGGAGAAAATATTTGTTTATTTAATCTTCTTTTTTTTTTTTTTTTTTTTTACTTTATGTAATATGCATGTTTTAATAGACAATCAACATAGGTTTCAGCATTAAAGAAATTCTCTATTTGTGTGTGCAAATAATTTTTGCATTGTTATAGAAGTTATTTACATGGGAAAAAAATTTCATGGAACTTATTCAAGTTTTTTTTTAAGGCGAGTGTGCAATGATAACAAGTATAAAGAGAAAAAGGCATAATTTGAGATGGACTTAGACTTATCAGTGATTTTTGTGTACTTTTGAAAAAATTAACTTGCAAGAATAATGGCTTTAGTTTTGCTCAACATCCCTCAATCAAATTATTTTCACAAATAACTAGTCCCTCATTTTTCTCTAGTGACATTAACTCAAAACAACCTCAGTATTAAGTTCTTGGTGTGACTTATTAAGAAAGATATGTAAAACTATTTTGCTTCAGAAAGCAAGCAAGGTAGAATTATTGGACTTCAGAAGAGAGATGGGTTGAATTTGCAAGTTTGAAGGGTGGAGATAAAAGGGAAACCCTCTTAGACTAAGATAGTTTTTACTAGGCTATATATGGGAATTGAGGGAGGCACGGGTATTCTTTTAAAAAGTTTAAAGTTTTTTATAAAGCTATTTAAAAAATTTTTTGTATTTAATTCACTTTTTTTTTACCATTTTTAAATTTGAATGGTTAAACTTTTTTCAAACCCTTCACATGTTCTTGTTTTGTTAATAAAAATCGAGCAAATAGAGGCCTTTGAAATTTGTTAATTTATAATGAATCCTGAATGATTTGATGTTTACGATTTCTTTTATATAGTTTTTGTTTTTCTGACTTTTTTTTTTTTTTTTTTTTTTTTTTTGACCAAAAGCAAAAGTTAATTTCGATATATTTCAATAAAGAAGTTAATTACTGGTAAAAAAATGATGTGGCTTAAATTATAGTAATTATATTAATACTGTAAAGTTTATTTCAAAAGCTTTAGTTTTAAGATGCTGCATTCACACATAATTCAGATCTTCATTGTTTTGCACATAGTAATGAATTTGAAATCTTGAAATAAGGACTTTATTTTCAATATCTGTTAATAACTCCTTTTTTGAAATATTTATAAATTGTTCTCAAAATTTGGTGTAAATGTGACTTAATGTGTAAATATTTCATTTCAAGAATTAAATTGATAAGTGCTTTATTATACAATTTTATGTATAGCTGACCTAAACATGAAAATTTGGATTACTCGGATTCAGTTCTATGCTGTGGATTAAATGCAGTTTCTAACTGTATATTGGAAGATTAATTGTAGTTGATAGTTTTAGAAGCTCTGTAGATTTGACTACATAAATGAAAAAGTTTGAACAAAGTTTTCTTATTCTTATTTGTCATGACATGGTATATGCTTATTGATTTAGGTTAAGAAGTTCTTTCAATGGATTTTTAAATTTTGTAAGACTATATTAATGTATTGTTTTTAATAACTTTTGAGTATTTTGATTTTGTATATATAGATTAATATTTACTTCTAACTTTTTATTTTTAATTTTGTAGTGGAGAAACAGCCCACAATAAAGATAATGTTATACAAGGTGGGTTAGTATATCATTTTTTCTTTGAATACTTTACTTTGGAACAATTATACTAATTTTGCCTCTTCTGAAGTAGTCAGAATACAAATGTTTCTCCCTCTGAAAATATTTATACTTATTGATTTATATGTATTTTAGTAAAACATACATTGATAAACTGCAAACCATTGTATTATAGATCAAATGGATGTACCCTTATCTCAAACAGGATTTCGCCAAGCGGAACTTTTAGGATTCCATCTTCAACATCAGCAGTATAGTCATGTTTATGCTAGTGATCTTACAAGGGCTATGCAGGTATACTTAAAGGGGGTTGCTTTTCAAGCATGGGTGACTTTTGAAAAATGCTAGTTATGTTATATATTTGTAAATATTTTATAATTTCTGATTCAAGTTTCTAAATTATGTTCATTACATTAATTTTTTTAAACTAATATTTTTTCTCCTTTTGATGATATTTGATTCGAAAAATATATATATTTTTTCTTAATGATATATTTGAGATGAGACTGCTTTACACACACACCTTTTTTATGTTTTGAAGTATCTTGTTTAAACAAAAATTGTTAATCGGTGCTTTACAAAAATAAGTTTTTAGTGATTTTCAAATGTACATATGAAGCTATTTTGTTTTCTGTTGAGAAAAGTTTCTAGAATAATTTTTTTTTTAAATGAGGTAATATAGAATTAAAGTTACTTAATATATGTGAGGAATATTCACTTAATGTAAAATTCCAAAAAAATTTTATTAAATTTTCAGGTCAGCTAATAAGAATATTTTTATAATTGTGATTTAAAGATTTATATGCATACATTTTTCTCCTAAAATATGATTTCTATGTGAAGTTAGAATTTTATATAAATATGTTTGATTTGTTTTAAATTATTTTCCTGTTTTCCTATAATGTTCAATCATCTGCAAAAATTAATTTGTCCTCAACCCTTTCGGGATGGCACACCTTTGCTTAGGATGTTTTCTGAGGACTGAAGAGAATCTAAAGGAATTGTCTTGCAGGATGGAGGGAGGCAGTTGCATCGCTAAACCTAATTTAGGAAAAAAGCAAAAAAAAGTTTTTGTCCTAATGTTATAAATAATTTTCAGAAGCACTTAAAATTATTCCGAAGTTTTATCGACAAAACATCAATAAACATTAAAATTAATAAAAGAAATATACAATAAAGACTATTTACAAGTAATAACAAAACTTAAATTGAAGGTTGAGTGTGGAAATTGTCAAAGCATTGATAATCACCTAGTCCTGTATTGTCTGTCTCTGACAAAATGTCCACATCAGAATTGTAAAAAATACTGCTTTCAAACCTTTCAGAAAATTAATCACACATTCTTATCATTAATTGGCTCATTACCCATGTGAGTATATTCTTCCGACAAAAGTTTTCTCACCATTATTAACTAGAGTAAAAGCTTTCGGAAATAAAAAGGAAAGGAAACAAAATGTATCTAAAAGCAACGCAAATTGAAACGATACCTATGATGACTCTTAAAAGGACAATTGTGAGTGATGCATATTTGGTATGCCTCTACCAAAAGGATTAAAGGATGTCCTATTATAGTTAAGTCTTAATTAATATTTAATCATAATAATGGACTTTTTTAAAGATAATGTACTTATTGATTTGTAAACTGGTAATATTAGGGGGGAAAAACAGTATGTTAAGGAATTATTACTTTTAAAAAGATAGACATAATATAATAGGCATGTTTAGAATTGTGTTTAAAACAGCTATGTGAAATTTACTATAATACGAGTTAAATTTAGATTTTCTGATTTAAAGAATAAAGTCAGTGATGCATTAGAAATAGCTATATGATTACTTATTGTTCACTGACGGTTTTTTTTAATGTTCCTGATCGAAATAAAATCTGATTTTAAGTTAAGTTTTATAATAAAAAACTGCCATGAAATCCGAAAGAAATTGTCTCTGTATTCAGGTACTCTAAAACAGCTATTCATGAGGTTATAATTAACAATGTTATTAAGACAAAATAAACTACAATTGTACTAAATAGATTGATAAAAGTTCTCGATTATTCTATTTGTTGTAGTCAACATGAATCAATCGGATAATTTGTTATTAACAAAAAAATTAGGATTTCTCCATAAATTATAATATCAAAATATTTTTTTATTAATACAATTTAAGTTTTGTAATGTATTTGGGGTGTGGGTACCACAAGGGATGTTTTTTCCTCCAAAGAACCGTATAAATAGACAAGAATACAGAACAAGATGAATTTGTTACCAATAGTTATGTACAAACATGGTTATTTTTCAAGTAATCACTGGTAAAATTTTAAGTATTTTTTATAGAGGTGGACAAGCTTTCCAATACCCCCTCTTCAAAGAACGTAGCTGCCATTGATGTGATACGGATCTACACTTTGTTTTGAAGCCCCTCATTGGTCTCAAAGCTTAAGCTTCCCATCCAGTTTTTCCAATTCAAGGAAGAGACTAATATTACTCAGTGCCAAGTCAACCAGATGATCAAATGCATCCTATTTAAACTGCTCCAGAAGCTTTTAGGATGCAGCAGATTGTTAGAGCTAGCATTGTCATGCATGAGGACAACTCCAGAAGTCAGTATTCTTCTGCTTTAAATGGCTTTTCACAGCTGTCATAAAGCCTTCCAATAAACAACTGTATTGATCATAGTCTGCGATTAAATGAATTCAACAAGCAAGACACCTTTTCAGTCCCACAAGTGATCTAGTGGTCATGGTTTCAGACTTGTGGCTGGTGGTTTTTGTTGAGTCGCAGGTTTGAGCCTTGGCCACTAAAGACCCGCTGCGTAGCCGGGGCTGATGCACGTTAAATCTGTCGGGGCCCAAACACTTTCCGCTGGTGTGGTGTGGAAGTTAGAAGGGGCACCAGCTATGATGTCATCCTCGTCACTTGACAGAGGTTCAAAATTACGAGGTCCGTCGCCAATAACCTTCATTTTGCTTCTAGTGTGACATTAATAAAACCAAACTAAACCATTTTCGGTCCCAAAAACCTATAGCCATAATTTTCCTGCTGTTGCAGGTATGTTTGAACAGACTCGTGTCCTTGTCCTCCTTCATTGGGAATGTTGGTTTACCTGTCTTTAAATTGTGTATACGTATCATGCACAACACCATCACTCCTAAAGTTTTAACCATATGTCTTTTAACATAGAAAATTACTTACATAAATACTTATAATGCCTAATAATTCTAATATGGATAGGTACTAACAATGTAAAATCTATCAAAAATACAATTTATTTCTAGAACAATAACACTTGCCACTCACTGGTAACTAAATTTTACAAATCAAAGATAATATACTAATAAGAGGTTTCATTTTCAACATTCTCCCACTTTTTATATTGGAGGGTTATAAATGACAATACAAAACTAATATATATATTTAAACAGTATTATTTCATAAGCTAAATTACTAAATAAATGTTAGAGGAAATTAGAGTTCAAATATTTATAAATAAAGTCTCTTTGGTGGTATAATGTGTCACCCTACACGTGTTTGTTGAACATTATTTTCCAGACTGATTTTAGCTGGGTTTTTAAAAGTCTGCAATTCAGAAACATTATTCGTATTTTCTGAAACTCTTTGTGCTTTAACCATATTAGAAGCTTCAGTTGAACGCAGTTCTATAGGATAAATTGCAACTCTCGAGTTTTGCTACTCTTTCAATGCTGTCCTTTCCTGGAAATAATTCCACTACATGACCCAATGGCCAGTGTATTCTCTTCAGATTGTCAGACCCAACGATAACAACATCTATGTTGTCCGACTTGCTCTTTAAAGTAACTTTGGTATTTCCTAAAAGTTCACTAAGATATTCCTCTTGAAATCGTTGGTGAACAATATTTTGACTCTAATATTTTTGTTTACATTTTTCTAACTGCAGCTACTGAGTATTATTGCTCAAGCTTCAACGGTTGATTATGTAATCATTTTCTTTACTTTATAGGTTTTGTAATTCATTATCTATTCATATTATTATCTGCGTTTTATACAGTTTACGTTTCAAAAATGGCAACATAGCTTTTTTTTGTGTTGGGACAAAATACTTTTCGGAATTATTGTAACTTTGTTTTTTCGTATTATAAAAATGGCATTTATTGTTGTTAAATTAGAGTTTCTTCATTTAGAGTATGAGTAAAAAGGTTATTTTAGAGTAATAAATAACTAATGGGAGATAGATAGCTATTTCAGAGTAATAAATAGCTTTTAAAGGAAAAAATTCTGAGAGAATTCAAAATAGTTGGCATAAATTATTTCTTAAACTTTGGATATATTGTATTCTCTTCAACAGTGTTTTGAATAAACAATATCCAAGTCCATTGTATTGTTTCCTTTGATGTCTTGAATGAAATGAGATTGAGTAATGGGTTTCAGCTCATTAAGATCCTCTGATAAATAAGTTAGAGGCTGTCCATTTACTGCACTTGCAAGGTAAAGTAAGCATTTCTTTAAAGTAACACACAACTTTCCTGGGCATTTCTTTAAAAGTTCTTTAACACTACGAACAATCCTCTCCCTCCAGCCACAGCACCATGGAGCTGTAGCAGGATTAAATTGCCACTTAATTTCCGCAAAGCACATTCAGATAGTATACTCTCCCAATCAATAGCCCAGAGAATCTGTGTTCCTACAAAGCTAGTGCCATAATCCGTGTATATTACAGAGCATCGTCCTCTTTTCTCAAAAAATCTGCCTGCATAAAGGACTCTACAGAAAGGGAGTTCCAGGATGTATGTCCCTGTACACATTACTGGGAATGACAGAATAGTCTCACTGTAGCTCATGCATGTCGTAAAAGGCGACTAAAATGGGTACCCAGCGTCTGGGGGTATAGCCGGGCACCCTGCCCCTGGGGATTATATCAGGGGACCTCAGGGACTTGCCTTCTTCAGGTAAGTACGGGCATCATTGCCCCGAGGCACCTTAGTGATCTTTTTCTTTTCCATGGGGCTTACTGTCTTTGGTAAACACGGGGGACGCACTTCCGGGATACCCTAGCGATCCTTCTCTATTTTCGACCTTCCTTCTTGTCAACCATTTTTACCTTTTTTTTCAACTTCACGTCTAGACCACAGTTTAATCTTGTTTGGCGCAGCATAGCCATATCTGGCTCTTGTGCCAATAAACTTTACATTCACTCACTCACTCACCCTGTACACAGTGCAAGTAAAAAGAACTATCCAAGCCTATGTGGGGACATCTTATATGTATAAATTTATTTGTGTATCTTGTTTGTATTATTTTGGGGAAGGGGGCAGTGCCCCAAAATTGGAAGAACCGTATTTTCTCAACTTAGCAAACACAACCAGTGGTAAACAAACATTAGCTGTTGCCAATCACAAAAAACTTTCTATATAAATAAGATGTCACCACATCTTTACCTTGTATCTAAGGTAGACAGGTCCAGCTAAATCAATACTTGTAACTTGAAATGCAGCAATATGTTTGATTGGATTGCTAGGTAGTTCAATTTTTTTGAATTATTGATTTAGCAGATTGATGTTTGCATAGCATATGCTTATGAATTACTTCTCCAACTTTTCTTCTGCCCCGAGGAATTTAGTGTCATCCCCAAAACTAGGTTGGTGTTGCTTGTACACCACTATGTTTCATCATTTTGTGAAAATGTTCCATCATTTACCGGACAATAGGGTGATCTGAAAGAACTATTGGTCACTGAAACTCGTCTGCATCATCACCCAAAATGAGTATAGCTTGGACTTTTTATCCCTTATTTTAGTTGGCCATTCTGATTGTATTAATCGAAAAAGCACTCTTTCCGCTTTTTCCAACTCATCACTTGTAAGTACACCCATTATTTTTAAAAATCTTTTTCTAGAGTTATTACAAAATCTTAAAACACAAGCTGTCATACGTACAATCTATGAATAGTTCATGAAAATACAGGAATCTCTTCTAATTTCTCATTTGACAACCATAAGTTTGTATTAGCAATCGCAGTTTTCTATCATTCTAAAAGTGCTTTGTCTGAGAGTGTAATCTTGGTAGATGGCCAAAATTCCTCATCTTCACATAACCTTGTTTCTCCTTCACTCTATTGGCTTTCCAAAAGTTGTAACTAGCTACAAGAATGTGATGGTAAATCGGTAGAATTCATTTCCCCTGGTATGTGTCTCCAATTCTGCATATCTGTAAGTATTCTCACTTCCTTAACCCTACTATAAAACAGCTCCTATAAAAGTGTTCCATGGTTCATTATTCACTATCCAGTTTAATACTATCATGAAATCTATCCAGTAGTATGTTTTCAATTGCAACTTCAAAGCTTCAAGAATGGTTGCTCCTTGTCTGGTGGCCGTGGTAGCCTAGTGGTCATGTTTTTGGACTTGTAGCCGACAATTTTCGTTGAGTTGCAGATTTGAGCCTTGGCTACAAAAGATCCACCGTGTAGCTGGGGCTGATGCACATTAAATATGTTGGGGTCCAAAGTCCTCCCGTTGGCGTGGTGTGGAAGTTAAGGACATGGAGTACCAGCTCGGGTGTTGTCCTTGTCACTTGATCGAGATTCAAAGTTACAAAGTCTGTCACCATCAGCCCTTGTGTTGCTTCCAGTGTGACTGTTAATAAAAACTAAGCTAAAAAACTATAACTGCTCCTTATCTGGTTCCAACAACAGCTCCTAAAAGCTCTAGGCATGATATCGTAGACCTTTGTATAGGTGCTTATCTAGCCTTGGAGGTAACCAGTTGAATAGATACCCCCATTTCATCTTCACAACATAAATATATACAACAGGCATAAGCGTAAGATGATGCATCTGGAAAGATATGTAAGCTAGCATTTTCAGGTTTTTCTTTAAACATTCTCCATGGAATAAATAGTACACCTCTCAATTAGATCAACATTTTTAGCCGATTCTTGTAACGTTTTTGGAAGTTCCAAGATTAATTCCTCGTCCTAACTTATCTTACAGCACTATGCTTCCTGGAGAAGTAATTTAGGCAATAGCATTATAAGCTAAGTAAACCCTATGGAATGGAAAAACTGCTTTTTATTATCATAAATACTATTGATTATAGAAAGCAGTTTTCTTTTTGTTGAAAGTTCTGTTTCATTCTTTAGACTAGCTTGTTGAACAGAATAAAGTTCATTAGTATGCATATTCAATTTTAATTCTAACACCATTTTATCATTTACATCTTGAATTCCACTAAATGCCCAACATCGTAATTCGAAACATCCTTTCTTCATTATGTTGTGCTTGAGTTTTTAATTCTGTCTGTCGCGTCCGCGAGAAGAAGCTGCGAACTACTCAACTTGTTAAAATAGAATTTCAGTAGAATCGCCTGCGCGCTGTATTTGTTGTTAGAATTTGTGAAGACGAGCGAATAAAGTTTATTGTTATTTGTATTTCGGTGAGAATAATCCTTCTTTTGAGTTATTTTATTTGCCTAAAAACCATAGATTATATTTTACGGGTCAAAGAATCCGAGCATCAAGCATTTAAAGGAAGTTCTAAATTTAAATATTGTTCTACTAAGTGCCGATGCAAATGCAACACTGTCAATTGACTTTCATCCACAAAACTGGTAACTAAATTATCAACATAAAAGCCCTCTTTTAATTTTTGGTAAGTACTTTGTAAGTTTTTGCTCTGAAATTTCTTTGAATTAAGATGGTGGATAATGGTAGTGTTTTGTAGAAACTGACTTGACACTCCAAAAACAACTCTACTATAATGTAAAACTTCAGTTTTGTATATTCTCAATTTTCCCACCATAAGAATCTTAAGACATTTCAATCTTCTGGAGTTCCACTTAACTGAAGAAAATCTTGCTTGATATCAGCTGTAACTCTCCAATGCTACCAAGATTTAAATCTGTTAAGAAATGGAGAAATTTGTGGGATTAAACTTGGTCCCACACTGAGACACTTGTTTAATGATAGATATCCAGGTTGCTCAAATGAAGCATTGAAAACTGGAGGAATTTTGGTTGTTGCATTTGAAAGTTTTATAACTGGATGATGTGGAAGGTGATGACTTACCTCAGAAAGTTCATTTTCAGGAACAGTCTCTATTATACCTTCTTTCTGCCATTGATGGAATACAGTATCATAAGAATCAAAGATATTTTCTTTATTAAGACATTTTGTAATGGAACGGAGTCTTAATTCGGCTTTATCATAGTCATCATAGAGCGGAGGGTACCCAGCTAGTCAAGGTAATGCTACTTCATATCATTGATCTTTATTTACTTTAATGCTTTCTCGAAAGTCAGCTAAAGTTTTTTCTTTCGGGAGCTTCATCGATTTTCTCTCAATAGGATAAGATATATCAAGATAATCTAGATCCCACATATCTGGTATAGTAAAATTCTGCAAACTCAATGATACCATAGTTATTGATGGTTTTTTTTTTTTTTTTTGAGAACCTATAACTTCATCCATACTTAGTTTCAATAGCTGAAATGCCTGACTTTAAACTTCAATACGGCTTGTTAAATTTTTCTCAAGAACGTCAGCACCAAGTAACCGTTTTATCGATGGATTCTCTTCACCAATATCGGTCAACTCAATTCCACTTAATTTAAGTTCATTAATCAAATTTTGGACCCTGACTCCATGAAGTGTTGTACAAATTTTCTCTTGATCTAAAGCCAATATTTGACCTGAATACTATAGATTGGTACTTTCTAACATAAAATTTAATCAGTCATGCTCTTCGTCTGGAGTTTGCCTTTTACCAAACAATCCTTGAAATAATCTCTTTTCCTGAAGCCGGAATATTCAGTTCTGCTACTAAGGTTTCCCAATGTAAGACCTGTGGAATTCATCATTTAATAAAGCTTTGGCAGATCGGATTTTGCCTTTATTTCGTATATGCACCATCAATATCTTTAAAACAGATTATTCTGGGTGGAGATTATTGGATAAATAGGGCAGCAGTATCCTTTGTATTTAAAGATTCTTTGACAGAAGTATCTACATTTTTGAGGGGGAGTTCTGGACATAAAATAACAAAATACCTTTTTCACAAATGAGGCAACGTACACTATTATGAGAGTTTTTTGCAATATATCAAGGCTTCAAGCAAACTGAACAGCCTCATTTTCATATAACAGCAGCTTTTCTTTCTTGTGTTATAGCTACAGCTTTTCTACAATCCTAGTTGTTATGATTAAGAACGCAGAATTTTCATTTGATTTTCACTGTGAATTACTCTACTGAAAACGCAAGAATAGATGCTGAGTGATTTTGAATAGCAGATGGCTGAATCAATTTACTTTCAATTTTCACCCTGTGATCCAAAACCACCTTTGGCTCGATGCTCTTCCCCTTTAACCTCATTTCCCAGAAAGCTCATTAATTCTTCAAGTAATTTTTCTTTGGACGGATATTTTGTGTTGTCAGTCTCATGGTTTAAGTGATATTTGTCCCAAGCCTTCAGAATTTCATTTGGGAGGCAAGACTCAACCACAGGATATAACGTAGCAGCATACTTTCCTGTCTTAACCCTTAATGTCTCAAGTGCACTAAAATAAGTTCCAAATTGATTGTAAATTGAAGCAAGTTTAATATTTGAGCAATTATTTACTAGTGTTAAAAGATCTTGTATGTACTCTTTGTGAAATTCTCTACTGAATCTAGATTGGTAGAAATCATCTCTACCAATCTAGATTTTAACTGTTCAATAACCTTGGTGTAATTATTTTTAGATGGTGGGTAACTTTCTACCATATCTCTCGCTTTACCCTTTAATTTCAACGAAGATAAAAGATATTGAAATTTGTCTTCTCTTATCAGTGTATCTTCATGGATGCAAGGAAACTGTTCCCAAAATGCGACCCAATTATGCAGCATTAATTCGTATACCTTTAGATCCAGATTTGGTAAAGTCAAATTATCAGTGTTTGCAGCAAAAATATTTTTAAAATCACTATTGTAAACTCGGCAACATCCGTGTATGACAGAATAGTCCCACTGTAGCTCATGCATGACGCAAGAGGCGACTAAAATGGGTACACAGTATCTGGGGGTGTGCCTCTGGGGATTGTATCAAATATTTTTCTTTCCCATGGGGTTTACTGTAACACCGGTGATGCACCCCATGGGTTACCCTAGAAATTCTTCTCTGTTTTCGACCCTCCTTGTCAACCAATTTTTGTCTTTTTTTTTTTTTTTTTTTTTCCAATTTTTCACGTCTAGACCACAGTTAAATTTTGTTTGGTGCACCATAGCCACGTCTGGTTCTCGCACCCATAACTTTCTTATTTACTCACTCATTGTACTGCCGGCCATTAAAATTGCAACACCAAGGAAGAACTGATCTGACGATCAATGTATATACGTTCAGAATATTCAAAACTCTTGGTCAAGGAGTGATTAGAAACACCAAGCTGCACTGCAAAACAAAATGCAAGTTTTGTTACACATTGTCATTTCTACCATGGATTTCATGGGGCTTGACTATGTACAGTAATCTGGAAAAAGCCATGCTTGTTTAAATATTTACTATCACCCCTTGAATTTTTGCCCACAAGTGTTGAAATGCCTTGTACTTCAACAATTTTTGCCATAGGCCTTAGAATTTTCTTTAAGTCACTTTATTTCAGAACAATATCACCAATTTTTTAATTATAATAGTTTCTTTTCTAAGGTTGATTCAAATACTCTATGAAGAATCTTTTCCTCAAATGTTCTCTTAGAGTTTGCTGAAATATCCATTTTTTTTTTGTTGATATCAATCTTATTTAAATGATTAAGAACTGGAACTCCTACCCTCAGATTATTCAGCAAAAAATGCTGTGGAGGTTAAAGAGATTAAATCATCAACCAATAAATTAACCTTGGATCAATAAATCAATGGTCTTGAATTTATCGCAGATTCAGAATCGCAAAGAATGCTGCTCATTTCCTCAATCGACGGAAACATTCCCTAAATCATGTTAAAGGAGCCCTTTAAACGTTTGAATCATACGTTCCCCAAATCCACCTTACCAGGGAGCAGAAGGAAGGATACATTTCCATTCTATTCTGAAGATTTTGATAACTTCTGATTCAGTGAAACATGTTTTCCAACCCTGTAAAACTCTTGCCATTGTCATTGTGTATGATTTTGATCATCCCCCTGCAAGCAATAAAATGTCCTAACACTTAAAATGAAAGCCTTGGTAGAAAGAGAGGGGGTGAGCTGTAGGTGTATACCATGATACATACTGCTCAAGTGTACAGAGTGATACAGCTTTTACTGTCTTCCTTTAAATTCAGTGATCCGACTAGATCTACCCCAACTACTTCAAATGCTGAAAATTCTCTTATTCTGACAGATGGAAAACTAATATATTATGTCTGAATGCATTAGGCTCTGTACCTTTTGCATCTCATACATCTTTTAATTACTGAGCACACTGTTCTCCACCTATTGACAATCTAAAACCTCTAGAGAGGTTTTATATTGTACCTGTAACATTTATTATCCAGAATGCACTATTTCTCATGAGTTTTTTTTTTTTTTCGGTGAGAAGTTCTAAAAATCTATGTGTTCCAGGAAGAATGACAGGAACTCTAATATCTCTTGTGCATCATCTTTTCTTTCTACTTAGTTTTGACTCAAACTCCTACTTAATCTTTAAAAGTATTTAGGTTTTTTTGTGTGTGTGTGGTATTTGCCTTTTATTATTAACCTCCACGGACATCTTAAAGTTTAAATAGTCAATAAATTCAAAAATTCTTTTAAATAGATGTCAGAAAAAGAACAAAAACAGTTTATTTGTCAGTACAGAATATACAAGATCTCTCTCTCTCTAATCCCTCTTAATTCGATTAATCCTAGTTTATAATTAAACTGTAAAGTCTTCGCTTATTAACTCCAATTAAAATGTTTTTTACATATAACAGGTTAAATTCCTATTGGTCTAAACTAGCGAGTCGCTTATCACCTTCAGTACAAATGATTAATTACTATGATTTATTCCAATTTACAAACATCTATCAGTGTGTCGTTTTCCTCAGTCACCTCTCTTTTCTCTTTCAATTCTATTTCATTTATATATCACTATCCTTATTTCAATTTATTACATTTATCGTCAACTAATTTACCTAATCGCATTTCATTTGGTTGGAAAGGAGTTGAATGCAGTTCAAATTACGAAAAATTCCTGATGTTAATGAACAGAAAACTTCAAATAGCCCAATACACAACTGGATATATTCTGCCTCGAGAATTCCACTTTGGATTACTTTTATTCTCTTCTCTGTGTCAACTATCTCAGATACACTTAGTTTTCTCATTTTTTGTAATCTTTTGTTTCTGTATATTATTTATGAATCGGAATTTCCAACTGATGAATTGGATATTCTTCTAGCAATAAAAGTATAAGAGACTTATTTTTTTTTCTCCATATAATTAGATATAAGATTGACTGGGTTTTTTTAGATTATTCTTTAAACACTTCTTCCTTGTTGATTAAATTTTTCATACTAATGCCATGTTTCTTTTTTAAATTTTAACCGAATAGTCCTTCCCACCATCTAGAGATCTGGAATTTCTGCATAGTCTTGCATCTTTAAGAGAAGCTAAAAGCAATTTAGTTTCCCTGGAACATGTTTACAGTTTTCAATATTCAATAACTTTCTTATCTCTTACTCAGTTCTTCACAAATATTCCTCAAAATTCATCAGAATCTGTCCTAAAGTATGTCTCAGAATTTCCAAAATTTAAATGCTTCTTCGCAAATTCATTAAGTCAAGTCCCTGTGCGACAGGCTAATGGTTCTATTCATGGAATTGAAAAAAAAAAATCAGTAGAGAGAGAGAGATTTAACCATCAATAGCTTTTGAACATTCCACAATAACTCATTAGGAAACTTTACCCACAACATATGTAATTGTAAGAGACTTTACAAAAATGCCTTATGTGGTATTATAATGATATAAATTGTCTGCATATCTTCAACCCATTTCAGGAATTTTTTCCATGGAATTTGATGCATCAGAATTGCTACTTAATTAAGATTGCCAACTTTCAAAAAGCAAAAACTGTAGACATTGGTGTCTCATTAGACATTTAAAATAAATTGGATCGAACACACAATGAGCCCAAGGTAACAAAACTCACCTTGTCACTATTCTTTTAGGTATTTCAATAGCTTTATGACATGAAAGAGGACTTTTACCAATATGTTCCAAAGAAGACCCAAAACGGGTGGACTTTGAGATTTTTTACTTAATTTTGTGTGTTTTTTGTAAATTCTCAGCCTCTTTCAAATTTAGCATATGGTATAATTTTTGATGAACACTGTGAATATTTCAAGCTCTTCTAAATTCACTGAGATGTCACTATTGTCTATGTGAAAGGAATTTCTTCATATTACTCCATCTTTAATCAGGAAAATGCCTATCTTCAACCCCAACATATAATAACAGCCCCCAACAAAAAGGGACTACAATTCAAGCCAAAGCCAACTCTACGATGGTGAAATACTTATGTGATCTTGAGTCTGTCCTCACCCCCCCCCCCCACTATAAAAGTTTCAGATACGTTTTGAATTTCGGAAATTGCATGAGTTTCTGTTTCCCTAAACTTCAGTATCACTGAGGCAATAATCATTAGTAAATTTGGACTCTTCATCAAGCATTCATTTAGAGATAAATTTCCTCTATTTTTACAAAAAGCATCAAAAGCTGGTCTGGCCACTGTAGTAGAATGGGCTTTAAACGCTCCTCAATGAGGAAGGTAGTGACCTGGTCCATCACTAGAATTCTCTGTACCACATCTACTTTCTTCAGTTATAACAACAATTGTAGAAAAATGATTTATAGCCCTCCTTTATAATCCTGCGGAATTTTCAATTTCACTGGTACTATTTATTCCTATGGTTTGTAAGTTATGTAGATTACTTATAACATCACTTGGAATGAAGAGAGAGGTAGCATGGCTTCCTTTGTTAGTTTTTTCTGCCTTCCCATTATTAACCACCCAAAACGGGTCTGCACAGCAATAAGTCCACTCTTTAATTTGTATTTATTCGGAGTACAGAGTTTCCATGTAAAATCGGCTCCTATCAACAGTTCAAATTGTGATATATTTGTTCTAACATCGCTGAGCTTTATATCTTTAACTTTTAATTCATTCTTTATAGAAGCTCTCATGATTCTTGAAATCAATCTACATTTAATAGGTTGATCAAGAACTTTTATCTGGCATTAATATGGACTCGGTACGAATTTGACAAATTATAGTGATTATGTTCTCTCTATTTGATGTCTCCTCCAAATAAGTGACCGTGGTAGTCTAGAGGTCATGGTTTCGGATTCGCGGCCAGCGGTTTTCCTTCAGTCACGGGTTTGATCCTTCACTGCTAAATACCTGCTGTATGGCCAGGGCTGATGTACGTTAAATCTGTCGGGGGCCCAAAGTCATCCCTTTGGCATGGTGTGGAAGTTAGAAGAGAGGGAGTGCCAGCTCGGGTGTCGTCCTCGTTACTTGACCGTGGTTCAAAATTACGAGGACCGTCGCCAATAGCCCTCATGTTGCTTCTAGTGCGACGTTAATAAAACTAAACTAAACAAACCTCGTCACTTGACCGAGGTCCATCGCTAGTATTCCTCGTGTTGCTTCTAGAGCAACGTTAATAAAAACTAAACTCATCTACATCCTTCATGACCAGGTGTAAAAGAATTGTCCCACTGTATCTTATACATATCGTAAGAAGTGAATCAAATGGATTCCCAATGCCTGGGAGTATAGCTGGGCATCCTGCCTCTGGTGATTATATTAGGAGATCTCGAGGGCTTGCCTTCTGAAGGTAGGTAAAGGTATCATGACCCAGAGGCATCCTAATGATCTTTTTCTTTCCCATGGGGTTTACTGTCTTTGGGAAATGCGGGTGATGCGCTCCGGGATACCCTTGTGATCCTTCTCTATTTTCGACCCTCGTTCTTGTCAACCTTTTTTTTTTTTTTTCAAACGTGTAGACCATAGTTACATCTTGTTGGTGCAGCATAGCCACATCTGGTTCTTGCACCATTAAACTTCACTTTCACTCGCTGGTCAGCACCTAGAGTTGTGTTTTTAGATGCTTGTATAACCAAATTGATTTCCGAGATATAGAATGGTTTATTTAGTAGATTGTTTTCGTTGCTGAGTGAATCGAAACAAAGTGACTCGTGTGGAGTATGATTGGATGCAAAAAATTCGGCAAACATGTTGACCTGAATTTTCAGGTTCGGTGATATATCTATTATTAACTTGAAGGATATTTAAATTTGATCCTGGATTTTTATGAATGGAAAATTTCTTCAGGCTGATGTACAATGTTCATGTTACATATTGTATCCAAATATAATCTCTTGGCCTTTTTTTTATGTGAAATCTGAGTTTGCTTGAACATTGTTTGTATTTATTCCACAGTTGAGGGGAAATATCATCAATGGCCTTTTTTGGGAAAAACTTTTTGAGCTTGAAGAAATTATTACAAGTGCTGTTCCACCATTGTAGAAATGATCTTTTTGACAATCGAATTTCTCGAGTATTATTTTCAGTTAACTTAGAAACGATTTCAGTGAGCTTTATCTTGTCATCTGGGTTATTCAATTCAGATTAAGGTTCACTTCTTGTCAATCTTCTCGTTTTACAAATTGCTTATTCTGCTTGAGTAATGAGAACTCTGTAACGACGGGGCAATTATCACTTTCAAAGGAGCAGTCTAAAACATAGCTATTAATGTGGCCTGAATAGGTTGATGAACATATTGTAAAATGTTCATCAACCATGAGCCATATTTTGAATTAATTGAGAATTGTATTTTTGGTATAGTGGATATAAATGAGTTCCCCCCCCCCCAATTTAAATCTGTTGGAATGATTATTTATTTTGATTTGTACCTGCAATATCTGCATGTGATTGACACTAATTGTGCAAACTTCTAGTTATTTTGTAATTAATGAATTTCTCTGAAAGAAATATCCACAAACAAAATTTCTCCGAGAGAATCATCATGAACTAAAAGAAGTTTAAATTTAGTAAATTTTCCTTGGAAATGTTCTCAATTTATATGGAGATGTCTTGATCTTATTAAAATTAGTTTTAATTCATTTAGCTTACGTAGGAGACACTGTACTTCAAAGTGTAGAGATCATTCTTAGACAGTTATTTAACGGTGCCCACTCTGATGGATTAAACACGATTAAAAAATTTTTTTATTAAACAGTGCAATTTTCAATTCTTAAAATGGAATAAGATTGTCTTAATTATGTTAATAACGCATGTTTTTTAATGTCATTTTTTGCCATCTTATTCTTTCAAAGTTATCCTAAATTAGTGAATTTGATAAAAATTCTCATCATGCCTTGTGGCAGCTGTAGCCTAGGGGTGATGATTGCGGACTTGCGGTGGGCAGTATTCGTCAAGTCCTACCGAAGATGTGCCATGTTGCCAGGGCTGATGCACGTTAAATGTATCGAAAATAAAAACCTCCCTTTGGTGTGGAAGTTGAGAGAGGGGGTGCCAGCTAAGATATCGACCTCGTAACTTGACTGACGTTCAAAATTATGAGGTTCGTTGCTAATGCCATCGTGTTACTTCTAGTGCGTCTTTATTAAAACCAAATCATTGTGGATTTATCTAAAACATTTTCTACACTTACTGATTCAACTCCTACAGCATTAAGTAATCCACATCAGCTACAAAAAAATAAAATGCGACATTTTGGAAATATTGTTAAATTTACCTATTAACCATCTCTAGTCTTTTTTTATGAGTTTAAAGCAGACATTAACATTAAATTTGTCACACTGCTAGTTTTTAAATGATAAACACTACAAACATTATTTCGAGTGGTGTCTTTAAATGCTAAAATATGCCCCACCCCACCCCACCCTTTCAAAAAATATCAAAGAATTGAGGTGGGATTTGTTATCTTTCCATTCTAAACTAAATGTAAAGTTTCATTTTCCAAGGAATAGCACATGAAACTATTAAAAATTAAATGCCTTATTTTGAACTAAACTCCCAAGTAAAGAAGTGGGGAGCAAGTAACACTGGTCAGGATGTAGATTAAGTACATCGTGAACTCGAAATTACTGAAATTTTGTATTTAGAACGATTATTTATAGTTAATTATGAAAATATTTTTTTGTTATCTTTGAAAATTTATAGTAAAAAAAGTGAAGTGAAATTAGCAAATATAATAATTACGTACATCTTTATATCACTTTCATATTTTGTTAATAATTAATAAATAACAAATGCTTTAATTTTGCTGTTATTGTTTTACATCTGCTTGATCGTTTTAACTCATGGTTTGTTAAAAAGATTATTTAAATCTATCAGCTTTTTTTAGATAGAGAACTTTTAAGAAATTTCAATTGCTTGTTTTAAAAATTATACTTTCATAAAGTTACGAAAGAGTTATAAATTTTATTTATTAAACATTGAAATGTAATTAATCATGATAAAATTGTAACTCTTAGCTGTATTAGCTGTTTATAACACATTGTCTCTTAACTGCAGATTAATTAAATGGTGATTTTAAAAATTATTTTATTTCCTTAGTTATATGATAATGTTCAATTTTTTAAAATTAAAATTCTAAAAGATAATTTTAAAAAATTTGATTATTATTTTGTCATCCTGAGCCACATTGAGTATATAAATGTGGTTATATAAATATATAACTTAAGCTAAATTTTATGTGATTTTTTTTTAAAATATGCCTATACTAGAGCAGGGTAGTGGTTACCATCATATTCTACCACCTGATAAAGTTGGACTTAATGACCCCTCATTTGATCTTCACAAATTCAATTTTTTTTTATTTATATAGGAATGTGTTATATTATAAAAGTCATATACAATGTATTATATATTTTTATAATACATTATAAGTGAGGTTGGTAATTAGTTTCTAATCATTTTTATGTATAATGTAATATAACTGATATTTCTGATTTTATTTTTTTATGTAGGAAGCATTAAAATATTGAATGTTGTTAAAGGTATCCTCTTTGCAACTTAATAAATATTTATATTATTCAAAAGATATCAATTTCTATCCTTAATATTTAATAATTGTTTGTTTCAAAAGTTTTAGAATGAAGATTATTTTCATTGTTTTATCTTAAAGTTATTAAAATTGTTAACTTGTACAATGCCGAGCTGTATCAACTTTGTGTTTTGTGTTTATCACTGTTGTGAGAGAGTGCTAATGTGGGCTATTTGTGTTCTTATTTTTTCAAATTCAGAAATTAAAGCAATGGAGAAAAAAATATTTTAACTTTGTTGGCCCTCTAAAAGAAATAAATGTGTTTTATGTTGTATCATTAAAATGTTATGTTTCTCATTTATTCTATAGGAATCTTATAATTTATATTTTAGAAACGTGATATATTTTATTAGGATTGTTTGCCTCAGTTATAAATGCATGAGGTTGGTAATTAGTTTCTAATCATTCTTATTTATAACATATGAAACGTTTTCCTGTAGCTAAATGTATTAATAGATATTTATATTTATTAGAAAAATTTATTACGAAGCTTTCAACTACAAATTTATGTGCAAAATATTGTTACAGTGAAAAAAAATTAGAAAAGTTTGAAATTTTAAAAACTTAACATTGTTTTCATTTTTTTCTTACAATAATTAGTTATCAAATATATTTACATCTTAATTTTTTTCTTTTTATAGACTGCAGAAAGTATCATTAAACAGAATAAATCTTACAAAGCATCTTTGCTGCATGATCATCGTTTAAGAGAGAGGGTAATTCATTTTTTTTTTTAAATTCTTTGCATTTTATTATAATTGTTGAGGTTGCTTAACCAAGACACAGATATTTAAGCTTTTAATGATTTTTATTAATGGACTCTAATACCTCAAGGAGGATCAAAATATCAACAACTACAAAAAAGGCTTCAAAGATATTTTATCTTATCAAAAATGGTTTCTCCTCCAAAAATTGAGACCGGTTTTTCAATAGCTTTTAAGATATAAGGTTTTTGCCTGTAAGGATTTCTATGAAAATCTTGGAGGCATTCTAATTAGGTATGTGTTAGAGAATTTTGGACTTTACTTCTAAATCTATTTAGAGTGATGCAATAAAGCCAAAATTTTTCCAGTAGAATAATTTGAACAGAGAAATTGCATCATAGTTTATTTTTTTTAAAAAAAATTGAATGCTGTAATGATAAATGTAGATGTTACTGTGCCATAAAATTTGTATATATACTTCACTTTATCATAACATTGTGACATATATAATTCCACACAATTTTATATAAGTTATTTCAATATAACTTGGAAAAAAAGGTTAATATGTTTAAAAAGCAGCTGCATTTTAAAAAAATTGTTTTATTGAGTGTATAGAATTTCTTAGATTATATCACCTGACATATAAAAATATTAATATATTAAGTTGGTTTTTTTTCTGAAAACATTTGAGAAGCTTGATCCCCTTAATGAAAATTAATTTTTATGAAAAAGTACTCAGCAGAGAAAGGTGACTTTTTTTCTTCAATCATGCAATATATTTTAGCCATCAAATTTTTATTTTCATACTTTATAAACTTCTCATCAGCACATTTTTATCAGTAATGTATGTGATTTGATTATTTAGTGTGATAATGTTATTTTTAAAATGTGGGAATATGTTATGATAATTTTTCATTTTATATTTTTACTTGATATTTTTATTCTGTACTTGGGGATAAGCTTTAATTGGAGTACCAGCTGCTAATCTGAGCTGTTCTTACTCTGTATATATGAATTCATGACTATGGAGAGAACATGAGATGCTGAGGTATCGGAGAAAGCAGTATATATATATACTGCAATGTTGCAGGGGCATGATGGAAGAGGAATACGCAGTGGTCTCGAGAAGGCAGACTTTGTGTGCATCATGGGCGGAGAGTCATAGATTACGTTATGAGGGATTCGAAGAAATCAGTTGATCATCATGATAGAGGAAAAATGATAATGGAAATATGTATCAGTATGAAATGAGACTTGGGCATTTAATGGCCATGATGGTGTATCTGTGGATACTTGTACTGGAAGAGATATTGCCTTAGTGATGGATGGAGGGTTTGGAGGAGAAATCACTGAGGCTGGGAAATAGTTAATTAGTTTTCGTATGAGTCTTGGGATTGATGGTATATGAAGATCATCTTGGGATGGATTTCGGAGCTTTGGAGATTATTCTGAGGGCTGTGTTCTGTAACAACTGAAGTTTGTTGATGTTGTTAGAGGTGGAAGTCATTCCCCAGGCATCACATCCATAAGTTAGGATGAGGGGTTGGTAAATAAATCTTATTTTTCAGGTTGAGCTTTGAACTTTTCCAAGAAGGGTCATGAGGGTATAAAGTCTTTTTTTTTTTTTTTTTTTTTTAATTCCAAATTTAGTTTTAGTGAGCTTGTAATGGTATTGAAGTTGAGTTTTGGCGTCGATTGAGATTCTAAGGTACTGGTGTTTGTAGTCCAGGGGATATTTTTTCTGAAAATTTGGAGTTCCAGAAATATGTTGTAATTTCCTTTTATGTAAATGATTGTAGATGATTTTTCAGGATTGATAGGTATTCTCCATAACCTTAGCTATAATTGAAGCCTTTTTAGGTAGCATTTGTAGGTGAAAAATACAGTCCTTTAGGTTGGCAGCTTTACAAAGGATGGTGGCAGCGTAGAAGTAGAGGTCCACTGTTGGTGCAGTGGGGAAGTTGTGTACATGATGTTCAAAAAAAAAAAAAAAGGATGGAGAATACTTCCTTGGGGGATCTGGCGCTAATTTTACTAGTTTTTGAACTATTATGATGAAGCCGGACTTGGAAAGTTCTGTCATTCAGGTAACTGTACAAAATTTGATTAGATAAGGTGGAAAATTTAATTTGAATACTAGGCCATCATGCCACATACATTTGAAGGCCTTTTGTACACTGAGAAAAATAGCTTTTTTTTTTTTTTTTTTTTTTTTTTTTCCTGCATTGAATCCAGAAATTGTTGTATTGGCGAGTCGGAGGAGTTGATGACAGGTTGAAGTTTTTTGACAAAAGCCATGTTGTTCAAGTTGAATGATATTGTGCTTACTTGCATATTGTTCCAGTCTTGTAAATAATATTTTTTCAAAAACTATTGCAAGTGATGAAATGCCTGATATGTCTGTAGCTGAGAGGAACTGCATGCTTCTTACCCAGTTTGGGGATTAAAGTAATCGGAGAATGTTACCAGGCTGGAGGGAAGTAGTTAAAAAGAATACATCTATTATAAAAATTTGGTTAGATATGTAATGACTTTTAATGGATGAGACTTCAGGGCTGTATTCTTTATCTTATCTTTACCCAGAGCTTTCTTGTTCTTGAGTTTTGGTGATAATTTCATTTTTTCTAAAAACTTGGAAATGTTATATACTACTGTGCAAAACTTAAGCAACTTTTCAGATTGAATCATAATTCTGAAAAAAATCAACTGAGTGACATGAAATTCATTCTACAGAGGCACAATGTAGAACTTAAAAGGTGGATGAAGGCATAGTAGCCTGGGTCATAGAAAGAATGTATGAAACAGTCTTTTCATGCTCAATATCAAACTATCCAGCATTTTTTGAGGTAAGAGTTGCCACTCTCCCAGAAGCATGTTTTCAGCTATCTGGTGTTCTTTGGAAGATACAATTACTTTCTAGAAGCTCCTCAACAGCAGAGATCTTGTGTGGATGTGCATTGTCATCCATAAAAATAAAATTTGAACCAATGGCACACCTTTGAACAGATGAACATGTGGGAGGATTTTTTCATCGCAGAAACTTTCTCTGATAAGTCAGCTGTAGTAGAAAATATGGAGCTCCTGTCATTCATTCAACATAATACCTGTCATCTGGTTTCTGGACTATGTTGCCCAATGTCTGGTTCCAGCTTTTTGTTTGCCTGCAGAACAATGTACCAATCACCAGTTGTTGCTTTCCTCAGCAGACAAAGACCAACCTTTCTTTCATCAGTACCTGTTATTTGGAAAGCCTTCCAAGCTTTGAAACTACACTTTTGTCAATTCCAAACTCTTGTGCAACACTTGTCAAATGCTCTACACCCTTCAAGTTTACCAATCATTCTGCCATGTATAAAGTCACCCTGATGGTTTCTTGTGGGCATTATAAATGTACGATTTCACTTTAACTGGCAGGAAGTGTCTGAAAATGTATCCTTCCTCCTCCTTTTTAAATTGCCTTGGCACTGAGCACACACATTCCATGTGTTTTTGTGCCATGATTCCCATCTGACGTTATAGTGCAGATATTTGCATGTACATCACCTTTCTACTGAGCTGCCTTTTGATTGTACTAGTCGCAAAAAGCTTTTTTCAACAGTTTCATGTTTGTATGTTGAAAAATGCATTTGTTACTTAAGTTTTTCATGCTAGGTTATTATACTAGAAGATATATGGTTGGATGGTCACTAAAAATGTTACTCCTAAGAACTCAATTCAGCCAAACTTTTAGGTGATGGGAAAGTACTGTGCTAGGTTTTCAAAGCAACTCTGAGTTTCCTATTGTATTGTGTGATGTTTGAAAACATGAATACGAATTTCCAGTGTTATTTTTGTCATCTGATTGTGACCGATAGCATCTAGCATCATCAGCATTTTTTTACAGCTTAAGTAAATACAAAGTATTTGTAATTGAACTAAAACCTTTGCAAATTGCATATTACTAAACCACTTTATTTTTGATCTTTAAATTTAGCAATGAATAATCCTCTACAATTTTTATCATGTAGTTAATACTGTAGTTGATGTGTAAAACAAATATATATTTGAGTTATTCAGTAATTGACTGATTACATCGGGAGTAGTCAAACTTTTTATACCTACTGCCCACTTTTGTATGACCTGTTTAGTGACTGGTAATGACAGAATAGTCCCACTATTGCTCATGCATGTGGTAAGAGTCAACTAAAATGGGTACTCAGTATTTGGGGATATAGTTGGGCTCCCTGTCCCTGGGGATTATATC
>BMAW01024902.1:408508-452217 GCA_019974015.1 Nephila pilipes
TTTTTTTTATTTTACCATATGTTTTCATATCAAGTAATATCGAATTTATGTTTACTTTCTTCATCATATCTCATTTCTATAAATCCTTCTTGGCAAGTTGTATCAGCCTCTTCAATGCTTGCGTTATAAAGATTTTTTATCCAGTCATACACCATCAGTTTCAAAATATCTTCAAATCGTTTTTCCATGTCCAATTTAAGTTCATTGATTATGTCAATACATCTAGAATTATATCTTTTATAGATGATAATTCATGAAACTGGTGAAATTCTCTCTTCAATAGATTATAACAGTTTAGTTCAAGTTTGTCAATAAATAATGACACAATCCTTTGGCAACCTTTAAGAGTTTTAGTAGCCATTTGAAGTTGCTCATTGACATCATTAAATCTCTTTATAATATTTGCCGAATGAAGGGCATAATTCTTTGCTGTTTTTATCTGTTGACACAGATTGGTCTCATTATTACTTTCATAAAATTGTATGATATCATATAATACTACAAAAGGAGCCAAAAATGCGTTTTTTGACATCCACTGAATATCTGA
Source organism: Nephila pilipes (assembly GCA_019974015.1). Classification (NCBI taxonomy): domain Eukaryota; kingdom Metazoa; phylum Arthropoda; class Arachnida; order Araneae; family Nephilidae; genus Nephila; species Nephila pilipes. The sequence continues at coordinate 409,056 of BMAW01024902.1, forward strand.
GAGCAAAAGTAATGTAATAAAATGTCCATTATTGTCCATGAAACATTAACATTTTTTTGCATTGGATTTGGTCTTGTTTACGGCTTAAATTGTTATAATTGATGATAAACTTCTTTGCGAGTATCCTCGAATATTTTCCTTTTTAAATGAGTTGTCCTCGGGTGTTTTCCAAAATAAGATTTTGAGCACTACACAATGAATGCATAAAACATTTGGCTTTGCTTCCTTCAAATAAGCAACAATTTCACAATAGCCACCTGCTATTTAAAAATGTTTTGTAAAATATGATTTCACTGTATTAAGTATAGATGCTCCTCTTGTATCTGTAATGGGATTTATTGTAAATAGCATTTCTTTATGTAATGTATTGTTTTCTGTAAAATAATGCACAAATGCCATCAATAAAGCATCATTATCTGCAATGGCCGACTCATGTCCAATTGCATGGAAAATGAATTTTTGAATGAATTTAGTTTTGGATAATATGTTTTTTTACTACCATTTCTTCATTTTTCACTTTATTGAGTAATCCCTTTCGGGACAGCGTTTTAAAATTCAAGGTATGTCCTAAGATGTACCTGATACATTACTACTTAGACAAATACTTTTATATAGGGTATTATAACAGTTTCTACAATATTCTAGCTTTCACCACATTTAGTATTAATTGTGAAGTGTGATAACTAGCAATTAATCCATCTTCGCGCACTGCATATTGATTCTTAAATGATGAATGATTATTAAACAATTTTGAAAATTGTTTTCCCTGAACATGTTGAATGGGTTTGTATTTATCGTTTGGATGCTTTGTAGAAAGATGTTCTTACAATCGACTTGGCTTCATTGCCTCGTTGGATAATTTTTTTTATAACACAGTAAGCATCCATTTTTAAATTATAAATGGATATTTCTTATGTGCAACAGATTCAATGAAATCAATGATTACGATAGCCTAGTGATCATTATCGCGGACCTTTTCTTGGCCGCTGTTGTTTTCGTTGAGTTGTAGATTCGAGTCCTGATGCCACTTAAGACCTGTCATGCAACAGGGCTGATGCGCGTCAAATGTGATTGAGGTCCCAAGTCCTCCCATTGGTGTGGTGTGGAAATTTGGAGAGGGAAAATGCCAGTTGACCGAGGTTCAAAATTACGAAGTCCGTCCCAAATAGCCCTTGTATTGCATCTCAGTGTGACTTTAATAAACCATTTAAGACCTATGAAATCCATCTTTGAATACTGAAGCAATTAGCCTTTAGTATATTTCTTGGTGGGTTTTTTTTTTGTGAGATATAATCTATCGATATTTTGTTTCAAACTGCAGGCTTGTGCTTACACTTGCAAATATGTTATTCTGATCTTGAGTGGTAAACTGCTAATCACAGCACCACTTGGTTGTTCTGCTTTTATATCATTTGTGATGGGGAAATTTCATAATGAAGACATATATATATACCCCGAAACTTTTGACTCATTGCAAAACATAAATTCTAAAGAATTATACAAAAGCCTAAAAAAATGTTTTTACGTAATGTCCTGAAAATTTTTGAAACATAACTTAAAGAATTTCGATGTTTTTAAAAAGTAAATTTAGTTTTAAAAATGGAAAGTGCTTCAGTATCGGGGTAAAATTCTTACCCTTCCCCCATGAAAGCTAGGTGGACAATTAATGGGTGATAGTTACTGCTACTTGTTTAGATGTTTATTTTTTATTTATCATAAAGAACCATCAACCACACTGAAAACAAGGCAAGCATGACTATAAGCTGACAAATTTTCTATACTTCTCATGCAAATGCATTTTTTTTAATTGCTTTAATGATTTGATTTTTAGGAATATTTTTCTTCCAGAAATTCGGTGCTGTTGAGGGGAAAAGCTTTAAATATTTAAAAGAGGCTGCTGAAAAATCTAATCAAAATTCGGGACAGTACACACCTCCAGGAGGGGAAACTATACAACAGGTATGTTTGTTTTTACACCACAGATCTTTTCTCCATTTATTGTTGCATTATTTCTTTATTTAGTAGTATAAATTCATAAAAGAATTTTCTTCTAAATCATTGTTTCTATATACATATATATTTAGGTGCATGAAAGAGCTGTTTCATTCTTTCAAGATATTTGTGAAATGGTTAAAGAGCGCAGCAAAGAATTGCCGAATGATACTGCTATTGGCAGAATAAATTTAAATGGGCCTTTGCAGATTGAGAATGGAAAGCAAAGCGGTCAGAAACGGAAATGGGACAATGGCGAAAATGATAATGTACAAAATGTTGAAGGTCAGATCAGAAGTAATAATAAAATATGTATAAAAGAATCAGCAAAAAATATGATTTCTGAGATTATGAAAAAGGATGTTGTGTGCAGTGTATGTGAAGGTGATTTTGACTCTGATAATGGTGCTTTAAATAAATGTTCAGATACAAGTAATTTAACTGAAAACGGAACATTAAACAATACAATGGAAAATAAACCTGCTGAAACTCTGCATGAAAATGGAAGGCTTTGCGACATTACGAAAACTGATTTAAATTTTATACAAAATGGCTTTGGTAGCAGCTGTAGTAAATTTGAAAAAGATAATGAGAGAGGACAATTTTCTGTAATGTTTACAGATGATGACATTCGTTCTCAAATCATGTCAAATTGCAGTGATTTACCCAATATAGAATGCCCAAATGTATCTTTATCACCTTTAGTTGATCAAAATTTTATCACATCACCTATATTTTGTAATCCTTTACAAGAGAGTGTTCGAAGTGGTCTACATCATGAACGCAGACTTTCAGTTTGTAGTTCATGTGATGATGCTGACAGTGGTCCTACTCTTATGGCCAATATTCTTGTTGTTAGTCATGGAGGTTGGCTGCGCGAGTTATTTCGCCATTTTGTGGAAGATTTAGAATGTTCTGTGCCTGGTGGTTGGAAACAAGCCCTGCGCATAAGTCCAAATGCAGGATTGTCCAAGTTCACCGTTTCACTAGAAGAACATGGGGGGCATCCTAAAATTATATGCCTTCAAATTCATGATAAGCAGCATTTAGTTTCTTCATCATTTGCAGATAAAGTTCCAAATCCGGAGGAAATTTCTGTTTGAGATTTTTTCATTTGTAAATTATTTTGTACTTGTAATGAATTATATTTTTTCTTTGTGACAAGTTTGGGTTTGTTGTAGATAATACAAAATATCTATCTCATTATGAGTTGTTCTTATATGCTTTCATGTTTTTTGAGTGTTAATTTTTAGTTGTAAATATATTGGGTAGACTTGTAGTTAAGTTTTGTTTATTTAAATTTTGTATATTTTTTTCAAGTTAATTAAATCAATGTATTTCTAAAATATTTTTAACCGAAAAATTTATATTACCTTTATTTGTGAGTTATACTTGTCTTTTTTCTAATCCTGCCGTAAAATTTTGGGAAATGTTTACTACTTATTCCTCTTTATGTGGCATAGGGTTTCATGCTTTTTTACAGTAAGCTGTGATCATCAAATTGACTATTAAATTTTAAAAAATGTGCTCTGATCTAATGAATTGTTTTGTCTCCCGAATCTTCGTTTTTTGAGAAAAATTTAATATTTTTCTAAAATGTAATGAGACTTGATAGTTGTGTAAAATCCCTTCAACTGTAAAAGTTGTCTTAGTTTCTTGTTTATCTTGAAAACTAGCAGAATTCCTGCCAAACTGGCATTAGTCATTTATACTGCCAACAATTTCCAATTACATTCAAGATAGCAAGGAATAGGCTGTCCTCATAGTGAATCTGACACTAATTACTCTATATATGAATTTATGTGGTGGTGCATGGAACCCTAATATATTTTACAAGATCATTTGAGATAAGATTTTAAGACTCTTTGTGTATGAACATCGGTCTTTGAATTCACAAAGTTATAATGGTGGTTCACTTTGAAATATTAAACTTTTACCGCTGTTCATTCTTCAGTGTTGTTAGATTTCCATGAGTTAAAAAAAATTTTGCATTCAATGTCTTTTTTTTTTATATATAAAAAAAATAGTAGTTGCCCTTTTATTCGAAACTATGACTTTTAAACTCTTGTTCACCTTGTAAATTTCAAATGCTGTCTTTCTGCAATCTTTAATGTTACATTGCTTGTGTTCATTTTCAAGTATAATAACATATTGTATCCATTAACACACTTTTTTTTATTGCCAAGATTCCATTGCTTTGGAGATACTCTACTGCATTCTGTTCTATTGTAAGCATTTTCCAAATTTTTTCCTAAAATGTGATAAACTGAGGTATTGTAACTAATGATAGAAATTTTGTTTAAGAGGGATATATACAATATAACATTAAATCCTGAGGGAAATAGTGGAACAGGAGAAACTATGTTTGATTTCACACTTCCCATTATTGGCAAGATATCGCGTCCTTTAGTGACACTTTCCATTTTTGGTGGAACATTTCGTCATTTCTCGACATTTTTCAAGTTTGGCAAAAATAGTTGACGGGATTTTACACTGGTACATTTTTTTTTTTTCACTTTAAGTCTTTTGTTAATGAATTTTTTATTTTTGAAATTCTGAGTAACCTGCAGTTATTTTCTGTAGTAATGTCAGTTTATAATTAAACATTTAGTTAATTGAAAAATGTAAAAAGCATTTTTTGTGCACTTGATAGTTTGTTTTTTATAGAATATACACTACTCAAAACAATTAAATTATATTGAGGTTTTAGGTGGATTAAACGGCTGGGGAATTGTTTATATGATTGATACATGATCGACAGATGTGGTAGGCTTTATAAGAAAAAAAAATCAAGCATGTTTAGCAGAAAAAACTGCATTTTACTTAGCATTTGGACACAAAAAGGAAAAAGCACAATTTGTGCATTCGAGAAAAAACGAATAAAAGAGGGTATTTACTTGAAAGAAAGTTTTTAGTGGGGGTATGGTTTCCCAGAAGGCCTACAATTCTGAACACCTTTGAGGCATGGAGTCAATGAGGCTATTTATGAGGAGCTGGGGTATTCTATCCCACTCCTCCAGAAGAGCTCTTTCCAGTTCTTGGAGAGTTCGTGGGGGTGGTAGGTGGCTAGCAACTCGTTGGCATAAAATGCACAAACATGTTCCATTGGGTTCATGTCCAGAGAACATGTGGGCCATTCCATTCGTACGATTCCCTCCTCGAAAAGGAAATCGCCCACTAAGTTGGCACGATATGGCCTGCAGTTGTCATCTCCAATTGCTGCAGTGTATGGGATTTCAATAGATTTTAAGATCTCATCCCTATATCAGCGACCGGTCAGAGCTCCATTTCGAATGATGTAGAGATCGGTGCACCCATCAATGGAGATGCCATCATAGACCATTACCTCTGCCAAATCTGAAACTTCCAAGCACGAACGCAGGATTGTTTCTAGCTCCACGTTCCCTCCAGATAAAAATATGCCCTTCATCAGGATGAACAGAAAAATGGGACTGGTCAGAGAAAAGAACATTGCGCCATTCATTTCTCCTCCAGTTCACATGCTTGGTTGCCCACTCCCTACGGGTGCGATGGTGCCTTGCTCTTAGTGAAACGCATACCATTGGTCGGGGAGCATACAGTCCTACAGCGTGGAGCCGGTTTCAGACAGTTTGAGTGGAAATTGTGGTGCCAGTAGCCGAGCGAAGGTGTTGCTGAAGAAGAGTGGCATTCATATTTCGGTGTCTCTGAGCCGTTAGTGTTAAATGTCTATCTTCATTGGGCATTGTTGCACGTCTTCGACCTGCACTTCTAGTCTCCAAGAAATGGTTCCAGATTCTGGAAATTACACTTTGTGCAACTCCAGTAGCTTCTGCTACTTTGGCTTGTCTTTGGCCCCCCTCTAACAGTCCAACAATTCTCCAGGCTTCTGAATCGGTTAAATGTTTTCATTGAGCCATCGCAATCATCAAAACAACACATTATTGAATGTCGATCATTCTTTTCAGCTTTGTCATTTGTTAAGTTGAAAGGCAAATTTCATTCGCTGCCACTAAAGTGTTGTTTTTGACGTCAGACTCAAAATTTGCATACTCCGAAGTTTAAAAATGAGAAAAATTTGCATTTGTGACTCTTCTTCCATTTTCAGCAAAAAACATTTCGCTTATATCGTTATTTTATATAAGACTTAAAATATCCTCTAATTGTTTTGAGCAGTGTATAATTATGCATGCATTTGAAAAATTACATTTAGATTTGTGTGATTGGATACATAACTGGATAATATTGATGTATAGAATTTATTCATTTTATTCTAAAACTGAGAATTCTCATGCATATGTTTTGATTATGAAAGGAAGCTTCTTTTTAACTGATACCCATGAACATTGAATAACTATACTACTGAATTTATTGTTAGGACAGAAAGTAGTGATTTCAATGATAGCCTTTTTAATTTTTCAGGATTTTTATTGAAAATTGTATTCAAACGAATTTTGCCATTTTAAATTATGAATGCGAAATTATTAACTTCTCAAATGTTTTTTAAAGTTCCTATTAATTGTAGGTATTTTTATATATATATTGTTAAATCTTGCTATTCATACAGTTGATTATAAAAGGGGGAAAGTGCCATAAATTTCAACAATGTGCTTTAAAAAATTTTCAGTATCTTAAACCATTAAGTTCTTTCAAATATTTATTGTTTGGATAAACTTTTGTGAGGTGTTTTGTATGTGAAGTTTCTGTATAAAGCCCTTTTAATGTGTAGTTTAATGCAGGATATTTGAAGGTGGGAAACATTACTTTTAAAAGTGTTTTGAACAACTTTTTGTTGCTTGTAAAATTTCAGTTCTGATACCTAAGTAATGATACCTAATAAGATACCTAACTACTTCTGATACCTAAGTAAGTCTGATATAAGTAATGTTTGAATAAGTGCTATATGTTTGATTGGGTGAATTGTAATTTTTTTGTGTAACAAGAATTATATAGTCTTCTCTTTTACGCCTTTATTTTTTCTTAGTTTTATTTCATAATGATTATTTTTGGTGTATTTGTGATGTTGCTTCTATACATTCATACTACTTGCAAAACTGTATATTTTATTGTTAATTTTTTATTTTAGTTAAATAAGCTAGTTTGCCATTTAAATTATTTTTATAATTATTTTTGTGAGATAAGTTGCTTTTTTGTAGTTCGTTTATTTTACAATTTCACATTTATCGATGTAATTCTGTCAAAGGTGTTGTCTTTCATTGTTAAATTTACTACAATGGTTGCAACTGTGCTGTATAAACATTTAGAAAAATTAACATTGTTTACTTACTGGGATAAAAAGTAAAGGACTTTATTTCAAATCTTTCTTTTCTTAATAAAGATTTTCCTTGGCTCCTACATTTTATCATTTATATAAATTTAAATGTTAGTGATTGTTAGATAAACTTTTGAACTGGAATTTTAGTGTACACTTACTTAGTTTTTCTGTGATTTATATTAGCATTTAAACTTTATACAAAAGTTTCTTGGGAAGGCCTTAAAATTCTCACTGCATTTAAAATTTTGATCTTTTTAATATTTATATTTACATCATAGTCAGTATGTAAAATATTAATACATCAAGATGCATTTTGTATTGAGCAAAAATATAGGAGTAAATCAGTTCCTGGTGTATCATTATTAGTTGGATGTATGTATCAAGAAATTTATTTTCAGTATAAAAACTATTGGATATGTATCTTGGGGAAGAGATTATTGTAAAATTCTACTACTTTTGCCTCATGGAAACAGATATTTTCAGTTTTAAGTTTAATTATATCATAATTTATGCTTTTATATTTATTGTGTATTATTTGATGCATATAACTACACAGAGGCTGTTAGTTCAACTATATTTGTTTATATTGTTCATGCATAATACTTCTAATTTTGAAGAATATATATCTAGAGAAAGCAAGAAAAATTAGCATAATTAAAATAGCTTAATTTATGAACTCAAGTCATTTTGAAAATTTATTCTCTTGTAACTATTTTTGTCAGCAGTGCTTTTATTCTGAATTATGAGGAGGAAAGAGATAAAAGTTTTTTTTTTTTTTAATCATTCTTTGTTCAAACTTGGAATGCTTTTAAAACGAAAGGAAAAGGTCATTATGTTCTAAAGAAAAATGTAATTAATCTGTAAAAAAGGTAATAAATAAATAAAAGCCCTATTAAGTATATGGAGAACTTGTTTCATGAGTGTGGACATAATACAGTAAAATCGCATCCATGTTATACTTGCATTTAAAAAAAAGTTAAAAACAAACATCTTAGTGAAATAATAGTACAAAGATTATTTTATGTTCTGAATGTTCTATGTATCAATAAATTTATTTTAATTGCTTAAATATTTTTTAAAAAAAATTCCTATCATAAATATATCTCTTAATGATATGTGTCAAAAATTAGAGACAATTTTGTACTTTTATTTGTAGGTAAATGTATTCAAGACACTAAAATATCAGCGATATTATCTTTCTTTTCGAGTTTAAAATATGTAGCTTCCGAACATTTCTAACATATAATGTTTGTTTATAATTGAAATATAAAAGAAAAGAAAATATTTGAAAGCATGGGAATGTTTCTTTACTCAGAATTTCCTTTTAGTTGAGAGAAGGAGGGGAACAAATGTAGGTATAGCTACTTAAGTATTTTTTTCAGTTTTCTATATGCTGGTCCCTTTGTGAACTGACATAACTATCTCTAATGCTTGCTCTCCTAGCAAATTCAATGCAGGATATGAAAAGTTGATTAAAATTTTCAGTAATATTTAAACAGAATGTTTAATTTTCCATGTTTTATCCTATGTCAGTGTGTTTTTATGAAATATTTTACAGTGAAGTTGTCTCATGGAGTAATATGACTTAAGAAAATGGTTGAAAAAAAGACAGCGATTTGCATTTACAGCAACTAAAAAAAGCAGCTCAATTAATGCTTTCTTCTAAATTCAAAAAAAAAAAAATTCATTTCAAGTTACCAGATTTCATTTAGTTTTTATTTTCTATTCTACATTTCAACTGCATCTATTACATTGAAACAGCCATGTGAGCACTTATAAGTTTTATTAAAAAATTCATGCAAAATTTTATTGTAAAATAATAATTGACCTGTTAATATTTTTTAGCGATTTTGTATGCAAAAGGCAGGCTTCGTTATACTGGTGTTTTCAAATATAAATTCTTTTATATGGTATTCAGGTATAGATTTATTTTCATTTGTTGGCTGTATATTGCACTTGTTATCAGTGCAAATTAAACTCGAATTGCAAATTTATACTTTTGTAACCATTATATTGTTAAAAGAATGTTATATAAGACATGGAATGCTTAACATTTTGATATTAAATATGCATTATTACCGTTTCTGCAAATTTTACACATGCAATAAAGCAATTTTTTTCTTAACATAAATTTTTATTTTATATAGCTTGAAAATCTCTAAATAATCAATATTTTACATAGAAATTTATATTCCAATCATCAAAAGCCATTTTCTGCAAAAGGTACACAAAAAAGAAATAAAATTTTCAGATTTTGCTAGCAAATAATGTGCATGATGAATGTTATTGAATTTTATGTATACTTAACTAATTGTTTACATAAAGAGTCTAATTTTCAAATATTTTTTTTTAATAAAAATAGAAATGATTATCATATATTTGTACCATTGAAATAAAATGTTACCTCCCATCTCAGAAAGTAGAACCAATTAAAATCGCATAGAATAAGATGGGTTGCTGACTACTATTTAAATCATTTAATGTTTTTTCCCTTCTCTACCTTGAATTGAACCTTTTTACAGTGATGGATAAAAACAACAATGAAGTTGAATTTAAAATGAACTATAAATATCAAAAAAAAAAATTATATAAATGTTGAATTCACTTGTGTTTTGTAAGTCCCATTTATTTTTACTGTTGTAAATTGTGCTGCAAAAGGAAGTAAAGGCAGTTATGCCTAGCTAAATCTTGTTACTTTCGTGTATGTAAGGCATTCTGCATTAGTTCTTATTTTGAACACTGAAAAGGGAATAAAGTGTTGGATTTTGAGGGATACCTCATTTTCTGAGTAGTACATTACAAATTTAATATGAATGAATTGTGTAGAAAATGGTTTTCTGTTATGAAATAAAGAGTTGTGACATTTTATTACTGTTCTTCAGAATATATGAAATTATTTCTCTTTTGCACCAAATATCTGCAAGTTTATGAAAGAGATTTTTTTACTTACTTTTTATCTTTAGATTATTTCAAAGTTTTTTTTTTTTTTACAGAGAAATTTAAGAACAATTATTTTGTTCACCAGATTTCTTTATTTTGAATTGGCTATTGTATTTTTACTAAATTTATTTACCTTTCTTATTGCTTTGTCGAATAACTATTTGCTTTTTTTCTATGGAAGTACAATCTTACGAGATCAGTATCATTTTAAAATATAATCCCACCCAAATTTCACATATTAACATTTTTGTTGTCGACATTTAAGCTTTCTGACTAAATGGTCAATTATTTGCTTTTGTAAGTACTTCAGGTTGCAATTTTTTTTTTTTTCCAACTAAGATTTTCTAATTCATCCAACAGCAATCTAATATTTTAAAATGATATGCAACGTGCAGTACTTTTTTTTTCATTTCAAGATTTTACTTAATGAAGTGCAGTGGAACATCAGCTCAAGAAGTCTCTCATGATAAAAGTTCGAATGTTAGATAGTCACAGACAATGAAAATGTTGCCCATCATTTAAAATTTTTTGCATTTTGTTTGAAAACATATACATTTTAAGAAGTGCACATTACATTCAATTCTTGTTAATACCAATGTTTCCTCCCATTGGTCTGGAATGGAAGTTAGGAGAGGAAGGTGCTAGTTCGGGTGTAATCTGCATCACTTGACTGAGATTCAAAATTACGATGTCCATCACCAATAGCCTTCGTGTTGCTTCTAGTGCAACGTTAATAAAACCAATCCAATTCATACTCTTTCATTAACAGTTTTGTACATTAATTTCTCAGTAACTAGAATCATAAATCTGAAAAAAGTTTTACATTAAATAATTAACTTGAGCATATTTCTTGCTCCAGGAGTTGGCGATTAGCCAACTTTGAACAGGTAATCAGAAGGATCTGTGATTATAAAATATTTTAAATTGTTCACAAAAAGTTTTGAATTGTCTATCTTATTTTCTTTCAAGCATCCTGAAACTAATGTGACTGCATAGTTCGCTTTTGCTTCAAAGGGTTATTCAGCATTATAAATTCTAATTGTGGTTTAAATATTCTAATTGATTTCAAATCAAGTAACTGATGCAAGTTTTTACTGGCGGTTTTTGGCTGGTATTTTTTTATCATTTTTAATGTTCCTCTATAAATTGGCTTAAAGAATGCAGCTTGCAAATTATCTTCTGATGTTTCTTAATTCAATTTACATTTTTAAAAAGTAGTGAAAATCACTCTCTATTAGCTGAAATTATGTAAAACCTTTTTCGAATTTCAAAATCGAAATTTTTTACTCTGAGCTAACGATGCGAAAGACTCGACGAAAAATTGCATTAAATACAAACGTTTCATTCCCTTTCTTGGTGAAGAAAGGGAATGAAACGTTGCTGTTTTTGTTCCATCGAAAGCAATCGTGGCACCCACTTGGAAAAAACCTTTTTCACTTCACTTCAAAAAACCTTTTTCAGTAGATACACTTCCATATGATATCTGTGTCATCTCAGCAATCTCACGGAGCTTCACTTTACGATCTTTCATTATAATTTTTGTCACTTCACTCACATTTTCCGGTGTAACGGCTTCCACAGGTCTACCCGAGCGTTCCGCATCATTTGTGTCGGTACGACCACGTTTAAACTCGGCAAACCACCGACAAATCGTTGCTTTGGATGGACAAGAGTCCGGGTAACATTTTTCAATCCATTGTTTCGCTTGCACGGTGTTTTTACCCATTAAAAAACAATGTTTTATCAGAACACGAAACTCGGTTTTTTCCATTTTTTAAACAAACTACAAAACGACTTTACTCCAACCTCGATAACTCAGCTGTTTCTGGTCCGATCGACTTAAAATTTTGACACGTTTCAAGCAAAGGTTAGTACTCTAGAAAGACCTGGTTTACTACGAGCGCCATCTCTGGGTTAGTCTCGGGAGTTATTGATTGATGTGTTATGTCGTAAGATGCGACTCAAATGGGTACCCAGAGTCTGAGGGTATATCCTGGGACCCTGCCCGTGGGGATTATATCAGGGGACCTCAGGGACTTACCTCCTGTTGGCAAGTACGGGTATCATGACCCCAAGGCACATTGATCTTTTTCTTTCCTATTGGGTTTACTGTCCTTGTTAAACAAGGGTGACGCACCCCCGGGTTACCCTAGTGATCCATTTCTATTTTCGACCCACCTTGTCAGCCAATTTTTGTCTTTTTTTATCCGTTCGAGATGATACTGGACGTGCTGTAAACGAGCCCATTTCCTGACTAATGGTCCGTAATATGGTTGTACGATTTTGCAACGCCAACCTCACAATATGTCTGTCCTCTCGGGCGGGGAGACACTGCATGGCCTTCAGTAGGACCCTCAGCTACCCAGTGATTTCATATTTGCATGACAGTGATTGGATTTCGACCAGCGCGACAGGCAATATCACGGAACGATAATCCACATTCTCAATAGGCAAGGATCCTGTATCTATCGAATTCCGACACTTGCTGGTAAACATTTCTTCTTATTCGAGGCATAACACCATATTCTGAGCACATAATCCGACCTTTCAAAGCGCTTTCCCGAGTTAGAAATCCACTATACAACTTTTCTTTTCTGCAGTGCCTTAGATATCTTTTCTCCCACCTGTATCATCTAATGCTCTGAAAAACTAATGATTTGTATATCCCAACCTCTTCTTCCTTTCATGTGATTTTGACTTTCATCAGATCATTCCTTCCTGGTGTTGCAATTTTAATGGCCAGCAGTGTACAAAGAGCAGTTGAATAAAGATCAAGTCTCAGAAATAGCGCTCTTCTTAGTGACCAGTTTGAAATTAATGTTCTTCCCCTAACAATAAATTGGTTCGCATCAGCGTATACAGTACCAATAAAAAAAAGTATGCTGAAACTCTAAATTTTGTACTTAAAATAGAACATTTTAGCGTTAATTGCTTTTTATTTATGTATTTATTTTGGCAAATAGGTACTTTTTACAAAAAAGAACCCATCGCTTTTGACATTAAACTTTTTTTAATTAATTTTTTTTTTCTCGTGTAAACTAACTTTAGACAAAAAAGATCTTTTCCTCCTTCAAACAAAAATTATTTTTAGAATCAAATGTGAAAGACTGGTAATTAATACTTACTTATATGTTATGTATAACTTCTAATTAAAATCAGAAAAAACTTCTTTCAGAATAGTTTTTAATCTCCGGTTCAAATGCCATTTTTATATATTTGAGATATGGCTATATTGACTATAATTTTAGAAAATAAACGCTTATGACTTGATTCCCAAGAAAACGGCCAAATATAAAATATGTTGTAGAATTCATATCATTTGCCGGGGTGAAACAGAGACTACTGATAAGATCCATATTATACTATATCATATACCATATAAAACAGAACTAGAATATAAAAAAAAAAAAAAATGAAAAATGTAGATCTTTTTATTGTTATCTATTTATATAATAATGAAATTAATTGAGGCAAAAATTGGGAACAAATGTCATCTACAAATTAATGAAAAGGAAAAAAAAAAAATTTCAAGTTACCAATCTCTTTCAAAATCTTGTAAATGACAACACTAAGTAATATTTTGTTGCATAAATAGGCATGAAATTTTTATTCTTTTCAAATCCTTTTCGATGAAAAGGACTTTTAATACTGATGGATTGCCAATTCTGTCAAATATAATTCTTTATCACTAGCCATATATTTAAAAAACATTGCGTTTAGAATACGCAAGGACCCGTTTGGTGCCAGGATTAACAGAATAGTCCCACTGTAGCTCATACATGTCGTAAGAGGTGATCCAGCTTCTGGGGGAATAGCCACCGTGTAACCGGGGCTGATGCACGTTAAATCTGTCCGGGCCCAAAGTCCTCCCATTGGCGTGGTGTGGAAATCGGGAGAGGGGGTGCCAGATCAGGTGTCCTCGTCACTTGACTAAGGTTCAAAATTACGAAGTTCGTCGCCAATATTCCTCGTATTGCTTCTAGTGCGACGTTAATAAAAACTAAACTGGGGGTATAGCCGGGCACCCTGCCCCTGTGGATTATATCTAGGGACCTCAGGGACTTGCCTTCTTAGGTAAGTACGGGCATCATGACCCCGTGTAATCTTTTTCTTTCCGTGAGGTTTACCCACTTTGGTGGAAATAACACAGGTGACATCCACCCCCCAGGGTTACCCTAGCAATCCTTCTCTATTTTCGACCATACTTGTCAACCAATTTTTTGTCTTTTTTTTAAAAAAATTTCACGTCTAAACCACAGTTAAATCTTGTTTGGCGCAGCATAGCCACATCTGGCTCTTGAGCCAGTAACATAAGAGAGAACTTTCCCATTATCTCTCTTAGAATATGAAGGGGGGAATCATCAGGGAAAAAAAAAGAGAGTTGAATCTTTCCGACCAAACTCGCAAAATTCTTGAATTTGCTCCCAGAATATACAAATGAAATGTCTCTAGCATATAACCCTTCTTTCGATATTTAATTCCAATCAGGCTCTATCTTTCGGAATATGGTAGAAATCTTGATTATCATTTAGATACAGTCATTGTTTATGTAAGAAAATTTGGCCTTTTATATAGGTGATTTGCGGTTTTTTTTTTTTTTTTTTTTTTTTTTAAATAATTAATAAAATGGTTTTGTTTTTTTTAACGTCGCACTAAAAACAACTCTGGAGCTATTGGCGATGAACCTCATGATTTTAAACCTCGGACAAGTAACGATGACGACACCTGAGCTGGCATCCCCTCTCTTAACTTCCACACCACGCCTTGTTTAAAAAATAGTGTCCTTTTCAATCATTTGCTCAAAAGTGTTTCAATATAATTTTAATTAAAATTTTCTTCCTTATATTGAAACATGTGGATCCGTCAGCTGTCAAAAAAAGGGGATGTTCCGCAAATGAATGTATGGAAATTATAGATAATTCTAATAATCAATATACACATGTATCGAAATTCTAAATAAAAATCTCCTCAAGAATCTATGGAGAAACTTGAAATTCAAAACGATTTGAAATTATATCATGATAATGATCCTAAACATGCATAACTTAATTTTTGATTATGATTATTGTACAGATACTAATCTCTAGACTTGAACCCGACGGAAAATGTTTGGAATGAACTGGAAAAAAGAATACGAAAGCTCAATATTTTGGCCTGAAGAAAGCATTTGAATGAGAATGGAAGAAATTCGAGTCGTTTTTCAGAACGAAGGGGAAAACACAGATTGAATCTGTGTATATGAATTAGAAATGTGGTTTCATAAAGAGCTAAATATTTAATGAGCACGTAGAATTTTACATATTGATTTTTTGCTCCTCTTATTCAAATGAATTTTTAAAAAGAAAAAACTGGTATGAGTAACCGTTTGGATAACCAATCAGATCTTTACAGTGAGTTTATTAAATTTTACATATAAAGTTTAATATGTGTCTGGGATATAATTAAACAAACATTTCCTTTGCAAAGCGATCCTGTGAAATCGTTTTGTAGAGCACTTAAATTTCACGGAAAATATTTGTTACATTTAATGACGTATGAAGAGAAGGCTATATATTGTGTTGAAATAGACTTTTATGAGAATGAAGCAGTTATTTGTGTCTGGTGCCCTCATTTCACTTCGGTTAACAGATGTGTATCGAGATAAAAATTGACCTGCTGCAGTTCTTTAGTGAAGTGCCTCTTCCCTAATTGAGCCAAGTTTCTGGTACGTATATTTACAATTTTTAGATTACTGTCGTGGTTTTAAATAATGAGAGATTTCATTTAAAAATGTTGAAAACTTTTGGAATATCATCATATGAAGAGTTATTAAAAACCACTACATTTGCGTAAGCTGAGTACTAATCGAACATGCTATTTTCACCTTTTTCTCTCTCTGTAATTAAGAAATAATTTTGCAACTTTTTCTGCTATTAAATCAAGTATCTCGAGGAATATTGAGTAAGGAAATGACATCTGAATCGGCTTCACACAGTAAGAAAAGCCACATTGACATTCTGACCAGATGTTTACAGAAACGTCAAATAAAAAAAATATACATTTTATACTGAATGCTATTGGAAAATACATCTTTTAATTTCATGAATTCCTCGTGTTTGGAAATTTAACTGGATCTCTGCTTTAAATGTTACTTTCATTGATTCTTAAATTTGTATGGAATCAAATCGACTGAAATCTTGATTGCTGATATGAAATTTTTTGTCAATCTGCATTAGGAAAATTTATGTTTAAAAATTTTAATTTTTTTTTTATGTGACGTACGAGAATATGTGGTCATAATGCTAATTTTTTTTAAAATTAAAAATTCAGATATAACCACGTTGGGTTCTCTCACTTTTCGTTCTTTTTCTAAATTTCTACAACTCAAGTCTAATGTATATACTTTTATTTCCTTCTTGAATTCGTTGGATATAATTCATCTACGAGTGAGCTGTTTCATTTAAATTCGGATAATATGAATCAAGAAAAGGCATTCTAGTCTCACATTTATATATTTCTCATATATATTTAAACTAAGTCGCTTTTTTATGGACTACAAATCTCCTCAAGATGTTACATATAGAAAGAGAGTTTATATATTTATTACATAAAGTATATATATATAAAAACTCTAAACCGACCATTTTGGTATTGCAGTTAGAAGCGGGATTCATTTCTTACGCATAGTCATTTCTACTGTGGATTTCAGGAGATATCGCCTTTGCTGATTACTGTACGTCCTCATCCCTCTTAAAATCCATGGTAGAAATGACGATGTGTAAGAAAACTCGCGCTTTATGTTTTCATTACAGCTCAGTTTAGCAGTTCACTGCTTGCTCTCCGCCCATGCATTGTGTGGAACAAATTGCTTGGCTAGATGTTTTCCATCACTCCTTAAATTTTTGCTCATGAGTTTTGAAATACACTATGACCCGGCCACACGTTGCTGTGGCTAAGTTATACGTTGAATTATATATTGTAGTAAACTATTCAATACAGTCAAATTATTAATTAAGAATAAAGTCGAAAACGTTGTAGCCGATGTAAAAATCCACGTGATTGAGATTTGAATCTTATGTCAAAATTTAGAGGCGAATGATGAAAATTTTCGTGGAGTTAATATTAAGCACAAATCAACATAAAATTTTGAATATTATATTTTATTCTCATATCCAAGTATAGTTTTTAACAAGTGAGTAATTTACGAAGTTCATAATTTATAACATAACATATAACAATTTTTAAATAAGGTAGGTAGCGTAGATTATTTATTATTTTTAATAATTATATTTATCATTTTGAATTATAAAAATATACAATTTTAAATTAATTTTTAACTAATCGGGGCACAATACTCTTGGATAACCTGTCTCTTGCCAACACAAATAGACACGTGAGCATGCAACATATAATTGCCCATGGGAAAAACATGGTTTTTCCAAGTCTAAGCCCCAAATTGACATCGTTTGGCTTTGAGACTTATTTATGACTTATTATTATTCGTTTAAATTTGTTTGAGACTTGTTATTATTCGTTTAGCGAAAGCTAAATGAATTGGAAACTGAAGCCTTTTGAAAGGTATCGCAGATTCTGATGGTATCATTGGAATACGTGGCAACAGGACCACTTCTGTAAACTTTCCAGTCAAAATGGTTGCTACAAGAATATTTCTGATGATCTTTTTGATGACCAAACGTGTACCATTGCATAATTCAGGTGGATTCAAATCACGCAGAAGAATAATAGTAATAAATTATGTTGTGGCATTCCGGGCACATCCAGAGAATTTAAAAATTCAATTGGAAAATTTACGCTTTCGTTTTCATCAACAACAGTGTCGATTGATTTAAAAGACACCAGATCACTTGACAACAACCGTTGTATCTGGAAGTTAATTTCGTCAACATCAACATTTTTGGTTGCCAAAATAGCCCGATTACTGAGCTAGTTATGATCCAAATAATTATTTTATATGCCTGGGAAGATACTCTCAATTAATTCATTTTTTGCCTGAACAACAGTGCAGAAATTGTCTGGCAATTTAATGAATTGTGTATTTGGTTGTAGTTCTATTCTACCGTTTCCTAGCAATTGTTCGAAAAACATTTGTGCCGATGGATCCTTTTGCAATTGTACGCACATGTTCATGGTCAGTCGAAGTGTTTCGACACTTCGCCATTAGAACGATTGTTTTAAACATGCGCTAATCTCATCAGCGAAAGTAGAGCGAGGAATGACTGGTAAGGTCTGCAGGAAATCACCAGACAGTAGTAGGACAGCACCACCGAAAAGTTTATCGTTGCCGTTAAAATCTTACATAGTTCTGTGCAATGCATCGAACGAATGTTTGTGAGACATTGGGCACTCATCCCAGATTATGATTGAACAATTTCGGAACGCTGCAGCTATTACGTAATTATTTTTAATGTTACACGTTGAGTTTGGTTTGTTATGAATGTCTATTGGCAGCTTGAATGCTGAATGTGCCGTTCGCCCACAATCTAGCATAGTGGTTGCAATGCCTGACTATGCAACTGTCAGTGCGATTTTCTGTAGCTACCGTATCTTGGCAAAGATCAATGATATTGAAAATGTCTTACCGGTCCCACCTGGTGCGTCCAAGGAAGAAAAAGCCGCCTTGTTCAGCATCAACAGTCAGCATAATCCGATTATGAATATTTCTTTGTTCAGCTGTCAGTAACGGCTCACTGTTCGCGATAATTGTAACTAAATTACCATGGTCATATTGTTTTTCTCGTTATAAATCACTGTTAACTATGTCGGTGACCGGGCGATCAGGTGATGGCATGCCATAATGATTAAGTGGTAAATTTGAAATTAAAATACATAAATCCTCGATCAACACTAACGCTTCATTATACATCTCTGGCGTGTGATCTCTGTTTGGGCATTGGTTTATTTGTCTAATTCGGTGCAATATGTCTTCAGTCATATAATTCTTGTATTTTTCCCACAAAGTCAATGCTTGTGATAGACAATACAATAATTGCAAACAGTTGTTGAATGCTATTCGGCATTGATGTCAATGTTGCATCGGCAAGTATCAAGTCCCAATGGTTGTCGTCTTCCAGCAATTGCAACTGATGCATCTTGATATGTATTGAATACTCGACCATTAACTGTTCGCAAAAATTCGAAAGACGTTGGTCCGGAAACATTAACCATCATCAACCGTAAATAGAAGCATTCACGTTGTTTTGGGTGTACTGTGCAAATTCATCCCAATGTCTTGGCTTTGAATATGCCTGTAATTGAAGGATGTGGTTTTCCTTGTTTTTGCGGCTCCCATTTTTTACCTGATTTGTTCCATGTATGTGGAAATTGGCCGAAAACACCAGGTTTCTGACACAATGTAAAAAATTCAGTTTGTGTCGTTTTGGGGGCTCAAGTGCTTTTTGGAGAATATTTTCTTCGGTGAAGTACACACGTTGACCGTTTTCAAGATGTATTGCTAGATGCTGGACAGAAGGGTCTCTTTCGTGTGTAGGAAAACTAAGGATATGCCGGATAGCTTCGTTGCTGCTGATGTATCTACCCATTTGGTATTGTGTTATTTCGTCATTTTCATTTATGTTTTGTACTTCAAATACAGTCATATCACTGCCTTTATTAACATATTTACAAATGTACTTAATCGATTTTACGGAACTGTAAAGTTCGACATTAATATGAGCCTTATATGTTTTTGAAAGCATTGGTGAGTACGGTACTACCCACTGATTGTCAATTTCAAATTGATTTGTAGAATTTGACCGTCGCATTGTGAATGTGTGGCTACCGCTCTCAGAATTTCTGCTGCGATACAACGGATAACCGTCAATATCCGTGATAATATCATTCCAATACTGCTTTAGGAAACGCTTCTTACATTTTTCATGCATGGCGATGTCATGTTAAAAGTACCGTACGGTCCGTGGATCATGTGACTGGTAACAACATCAAACAATTCTTAGTCAATTGATGGGTCCGGAATTTCGGCTGAAATTATTTGATCATTTCGGATCAAATAAAATTATTCTTCTAAATGGATTTTAACTTCAAGCCAAATTAAAATGTAGGCAGGAGGCACTTAAAAAAGCAGGAGGTACTAGCTTTTGCCACTTAATTGAATACAGCCAGCAACGTGTGTTACCGAAAACCAAATGTTTAACTATGAAATCAATCAAGGATTTAAATTTTTGTTTAAACACACATGCAATGACGATGTATTGATTATTGTCCTGGTAATAGTAAAGTTTGTATATCCTCCCAATTAGGATTACATGTAAATGTAATAAACAAATCTGGACGACCGTAATTACGTACGTAGGTCATCTCATCTTGTATGTATTCCTGCATGTTCCGTAGACTGCCGATCTAGCTTGAAGGTAAAATGAAAGCACTAGCGATGTCATTGGGGTTTTAAATTTCCATCGATGTTTCCGACAATAGCATCTCGTAAGTGGATGTATTCTTCCGATCGTAATTTAGCCTGGTTGTATCGAATAAATCTTAAACTTTCGCTCTCAATTTTAACTTACATATCCAAAACGTATTGATGGAATAGCTGACGATATTTCGAAGGATATAGTTGTCCTGATTATATGCCTAATCATCAATCGGTGTGCGTAGTAGTTCATTTAACTAACTTTCTTATCTGTTTTATTACCTGAAAAAATAAAGAATTAAATAGTAAAGAAATTAAAATTAATATAAAATGAAATTCAATAGTTAATTGTCAAACTTACCAGTACTTGGATCACACTGTTTGATGTTAAAGTGATATTCTTCCTGTCCTTGCCAAAATATCAATGGTTATTGAAGTGCGTCATATGAACGATGTAGATCCGAAATCGTACTGATAGTGTTGTCCTGCCGTGTAATTTTAATAGCTCTATTGTCAACTGGATCACCAACCATAATAACAGCAACTTCATTAACGATTGGCGCATTGAATCTGCCAACATGTTCTCCTAACGGTACTTTGTCGGCTTTGATGACAATTTGATAGTTGTCATTTTTCAATTCTGGTGACATTCTTTTAAACAATTGAACGAGGTGATTCCGATTTTCCAAAAAATTTTCCAACAATACCACAATTGCTCTCTCCTCTGCTTGTTCAATGAAATTATACTGGCATCGAGTTATCACGCATTCTTCACAACTGCCCATAAAATAAATTTGGAGAAACTTCGTATCATCTCAACGACCCAATGTTATGGTACACCTGGCCTTGTATTTTTAATGTAGTTTCAAAATTACGTCCATCAGATGCGAGATCGCTAATCTTAGTTGCCCCAAATGACGTCATTTGGAAGCAAGAATTGAATTTGCGTATCTTGCGCAAAAATAATTTCGAATCATCTGAATTGCCAGCAAGAAGTGATAGTAAAGCTTCTGGCCAAGTGGGAAGAGGTGACAGTACAACTTTTCCTGATGCGCAACACATGCCGGATGTTACATTGTGAAATTTTAATGCCTGACAATATTGGCATACTTTATCCATTGCACCGATAGCAATTTTTGAATGCGCAGAGTAATTAATGTCTGGTGCATATTCAAACGCAAGACAAACAAATGCTGCACGTGTTAATGAGCTGCTGGTCGCTGTCTCTTTCGTTCTCGTACTTGTTCTGTGGTTATGTGTTGTTCACGCGCCGCTCTCGTTCTCGCAATAGTCTGTCGCAGACGTTCGTCACGCTGTTTTCGAAATTCTCGTGCACGACTCTCTGCTGTCCTGATTCTTTGAGCTGCGTTTCTTATTGTGATTTCTTCTGCCGACTGAAGAACTCTTTCAACGCGTTTGCGTCGTGCCTCTATGCTCCTCGCGTTGTTCAGGTTAGATTTTTTTGGTGGCAATTTACTGAAAATAATAGTTCAAACTATTAAAATAAAATTAGAATTATAAAGTGAGAAGTAATACTTACATGTATTCAATTTTATTGTAGAGTCTTATAAATTGTTATAGTCAAGGTGGTATGAAAATCATCAATACTTAAAAAAATATTAGTATGGAAAAAATTTATAAACCTAAATTTAATTATACATTAATTTTTATTACATTATAATTTTGTTTTAAAAAATATTATCTTTTACATAAAAAATTTTTTTTAATAAAATTGAGTATTACTTACACATTTTCAATTCGAAGAAAAAAACAATAAAAGGCGAAATCAAAATTATTTAAGTTAATATTTTGTAATTAAAAGAAATAAGGAACGAAATGATACTGACAACAATTGAAATTAAGGTGTCCGAACACGTTCAGAGCACTTTTTTAAGAAATACAATACAAAAACATTATAAATGCTTTTTTAAGAATGAAAACATATAAATATTAATACTGAGCCAATAATATTTTAAATAAATTATCTTTTTGTTTCAAAAATGACACAAATGAGTGTAATCTTAACAAATTTTTGTATAAACTGCAAAGCATCTAGAGACAAAAATAACTGACCTTTATCAATAAAAATAATATTAAAATAAACTGCTTGAATTTATCTAGAGGATGTACTAAAATTTTTAAACTTTTCCTGAAAAATAAAAATTTTACAGGTGATAAAGTAAATAATGTGAGAAATTAGACATATTTACAAAACCATTTTTTAAATAACAGACCTTAACTTAAAGAATATTCATACAATAAGAATTATTTGTGTAAATTCCCTAGAAAACAATATAGATATATGGTTCAGAAAATTTCAAACAAATATATTCATAACTTTTTCAATAATTATTGTCACAGTGCACACATTATGCGTTGAAAGCAGTTTTGAGAAAACAGCATTTAAAGTTTAAATCTTTGTACCTTTACATTAAATTACCATGTGGTAGGCTAAATTTCCCAAGATTTCTATGTTATACCTTCTTTAGCCTCCTTTGGCAAATTTTATTTTCTTTTTAGATCTATTTTTTTCCTGGGCAGTTTTCACACTACAGGATGAATGTCGTCTTGATTCAGTTATCCGCTCTTCATCAAGTTGATCAAACTCTTTCAATGTATTTGTTCCTACTTGCACATCAGATGCATTTAAGACATCGAACAAACCTTGAAACCCTTTATTAAATTGTATGACGGCCAAGTAGGCAAATAATCGTAGAGTTTGCAACTCAACGAAAACTTCTTTCGGCTTAAATTTCCAAAAACGCTATTAAAGCTTTCATTTGCATTTTATCATTTCCCATGCAAACATTTATTCAGTAAATGCTTGTCGCTTAGATTTATATAATGAGGTTTAATGATGTCCATTATGTTTTGAGGTAGTCTTTTACCAGTATAATTACATTACCAGTATTTCGAAGCCTTGAATTCACACGCTTTTGAATGTGTCCCATACATTTAAACTTTGCGACACTATTTTCATCATAAATATTTCTAATCAAATCAAAACTTTTTGAATCACCATCCCCATAAAAATGCACATATTTTAATTTTCTCATGTGAGTTGATCTTTCAAACATGCGATAGATACCGATGGGTTCCATGGCACCGGATGATCCCACACGTTTCACACACTTATGAGTAATTCTACCTTCAGGACTTTTTTGACAAAATCTACACATTTTTGACATAATTTCAATGTCCAGCACTTTTCCAGTATCTATAGGTATGGCGCTAACACGTCCATTCAGAGACAAATGTTCTCTTCGCTGCTATATTCCATCGACTTACTCGCCCCAATGAACAATTTCATCAAAATTATTTTTCTCGTGAATCTCAGTGGCAGCCTCATTCATAATTTTATGTGCCACATTGCTGAAAACATTCTCCAACTTTTTTTCAAGACATATGTAAGCTGTCTTAGATTGAATGTTCAAATTCACAGCTTTTTTGCAGCAGAATGTCTCTTTCCAATAATCCTCAAGCCAAAAATAAATGCAAAGTTGATGCTGTGCATTTTGTTCACTTTTGGAGATGTACAAAAGGAGATGGAATATTCGCAGTTCGGACATCTTAGTAATAAATTAGATTCTGAGTCAAATACTGATCCTTCGAAAATCTTTATACCATTTTGAAAACATTTAGGATAATTAAATGAGGAAATAAAATAATTTAAAATTAATTACTATGTTATGATCTTTATTTTCTAAATTATCAATTGATTTTGAATGTGACGGAAGTTTTGATTCACTTACTGTTATTCTAACACATCTATCAGTGTTTTTCTCATCCACATTCTTGGTAGCGGTTTCCTTTAAACTTATATTTTGGAACAGAACTTCGATTTTTCCTATTAGCCATGACATTTTACAAAATACTAATGCTAACTAATAAAATCAAAAATATCTAACTGAAATTAATTTCTATCAAAATCAATCCCAACATTTGAAATGAGTTCTATCGTAAACACAGTTTCAGCTTTGTAAACACAATATTGTTGCCAAACGTTTTGAAGGAATTGGGTGTTTCCATACAGTCTTAAAGCACAAATTAAACAAGTAATTTGCAATAAAAAATATTGTTACTATATATTCAGATAAAAACTACCCTTTCTCTGAAGTTAGACCAAACTCCACTCAGTGTGCAAAATTTCATTAAAATCGGTTCATTAGTTCAAGAGTTCATCGCGGACGAATAACGTGACACGAAATTCTTATATATAAAGATATATAAAGGGCAATGGCTCTTGTGCAAATGTAATATATGTAAGAAATATGATGTAAAATAAAATAACTTCAGTTCTTCTTAGTTAAATTTAATAATGTTCTTCAAAAGCATGAAAAAGTTATAAAGAATATTGTCATAGATAATAATGAAAAAAACTGTGGTACTGAATATTGTGTTCGTACTTCGTAAGTTTTATGAATAACTCTTTTAATAGGATTAATTAAAGTAATATTTTTGAAAAACATTTAAGAACTTTCTTTCAATTAAAAATATTATAATTAAAAACTTTAAGATATTACGAAATTTGGGTAAATTTTTTACTTAATTGTAATAATATTAAAAACATTAAGAATGATCTCAATTGTAATTGCAAAGAATGTAAATAATTTCTTAATAATGGGCACCAGCATATATATATATGTATACAGCATATATATGTATATATATGTATATATATATATATATATATATATATATATAGTTTTATCAATAATCTTGCTATTAAATAGTTTACCAGTAGTAGCAGTTTAATTTCAAGAACAATATTTATAAAGATATTAATAATATAAACTTTAAAAATAAAGATGTATAAAAAAACAGAATTATATATATAAAAAAAAAAAAACCTTTCAATATATGTTATGTTA
Organism: Nephila pilipes; assembly: GCA_019974015.1. NCBI lineage: Eukaryota > Metazoa > Arthropoda > Arachnida > Araneae > Nephilidae > Nephila > Nephila pilipes. The sequence continues at coordinate 434,479 of BMAW01024902.1, forward strand.
AAAAGTAATTATGCAGGTATTGGCAAATATTGCTATGATTTAATTATTAGTAAACATCTAGATGTTAGCAATGCTTACTTAAAAAGTAATTTTATTGACCAAGAATCGAGTTACAGATCTTCATTGAAAAAAAAAATTACCATGAAATTAAATTTGCTGAGATCTTTAGTATTCCAAAATTTTCTAAGGGCCTCATTAAATTTAGAACAGTCACTAATGGATATAATACCTACATTACAAAAGCAGGACAATTACAATAGTATAAAATATTACAAGACAATATTAATAAAATTAAAAAACTGTAATCTCATTAAAGATAGTTAGATATTCCTAAGGGAATTCCTAAAGGGAATATAAAATACAAAGATTTATTTGCAATACACGGCATTATTTATTAGAATTATAATATTAATGATTTCAATATTTTAGTTAATATTTCACTGAGAGAAAAACGTGTTAAATATAGCAATAAAAATTTAGTTTAGTTTAGTTTTTATTAACGTCACACTAGCAGCAACACGAGGGCTATTGGCGACGGACCTCGTAATTTTGAACCACGGTCAAGTGACGAGGACGACACCTGAGCTGGCTATATATATATATATAATTTTTTTTATTTATTTATTTTGAATTTTAGAGCTCTAAATCTATATATAAATAAATGAAATTTAGAACTCTTAAACTCCAAAAATTCAAAATAAATAAATAAAATAAAAATTAGAATCAGACAATTTAGAACAAAGCAAAGGGATAGAAAATCAAAATTTAGAATAACGGGAATAATGTAATTAATAATGTTCCATATTTTGAATGGAATAATGTTTGTTTATACCGGTAATTACTGATGTAACCATCACATTTCAGTGAATTACATTATTAAAAGTTAATTACAAACCAAACATCAGATATTCAAACAAGGAAAAAAGAAAGAAGGTAACAAAGGGAACATATTCAATTACATTTCAAAACATCAAATTACACGTAAATAATCATCTGAAGTATTTTACTACCAATTAAAAACCTAAACTAAAACGAGTTATGTTAACTAAACTAATAGTTATGGCACAAAGATAAGCAGACTAAAACATAGTAAAATATCAAAGACACGTCATCATAAGTATAAAATGTGGGAACATTTAAACATGACAAAATCACAAACAGAATGATATTCTTTTTTTTTTATCCAAAGAGAAGACTTAAAACATATTGCATTATTAAATGAAGCAAAAGTTACAAAAATAAAACAGTTACAGAGTAAACTCTATAATATCACACTAATTCGCCATTTTCTTTACTCCAAGAATGAATTCACCACCAAAGTAAAAATTCTGAATGATTAGAACGGGGAAACTAACAAATTTCTGATTGATTGATTTAAAGGGAACAAAAAAAAATTGCTTCAATTTACTTAAAAAAAAAAAAAGAGTAGAAAAGAACGAATATTAAACATTTTTAAAAAAGCACTATTTAACTTAATTAAAACTTCTTGAAAAATAAAAATAAGAAAATAAACACAACAAAATTAAAAATAGGTTGGAAATTTTTTTTAAAAATGTGTTGCCATCTAAAGGGAGAAACTTATTTATACAAACATTTAATAACAATGACAACAAAAATATATAAAGAAAGAGGGAGGAGGAAGAGAACCATGAAGAAATACAAGAAAATAAATAAATAATAAAAAATAAAAATTAATTATAATAAAATAGGAGTAAAATAAAAAATTAAAATAACAAAGAAAATAAATGAATAAGAAGAAAGTTGAAAAAAATAGGAAGTAGAAAAAGAAATAAAAATGCATTAAAAATGATTAAATAATAATAACAAAGCCAAACAAGTATGTATAAAAATAATATCTTTAAAATGTGATTATAATTAAAGTTGCACTTTCAAAAGGTTTGGAAAAAAAAACCTCTGGTCAGAATGACCTATATTTCATCTGAGTATACGTGAAATAATGGAAACTCGTTTTGTAAAATAAAAAAAAAAGTAGCTCAAAAGGGGATCTATAGGGTATTAAAAGTTCCTAGTGATAGCATCAAGCTTCTTATAATCCATTGCCAATCTATACGCTTCAGAAGGATTGGCAGGTTTTTCATTGTTTTTTTTTTTTACACAATACTACCGGCGTTACATATGATGATGTGTAATGGTTCCTTCGTCCAACATTTTTTGAATATGGTAGATTATTATGTGTTTCTTAACTCGATCATAGAGGTAAGGTTGAGATGCAACTGGGGGATAATCTCTAGAATCAATTTCCTGATAAAGTACATGAAAGAGACCCGGTTGGTTCTAGAGTATTTATTATTATTATTAGAGTATTAATTTTGGCAATTTAGAGCGCGTGAAATTGATTTCAACCGATTTCGCGACCTTTTTTTAATCTGTCCTATCTCATCATCAGTAATCGAAATCGAGTGTAATCCTGGAAAAGCGCATGAAATCTACACCTAAAACGCAAGTAAACCTTCGACAACATGACATCTTTCTTAAAGTTTCTAATGCAAACTTTTTAAGTTACTCACCCTAGAGTTTTACATGCAGCTTCTTGCGTTGGGTACACTGAAATATTAGAGATACAAGTCTTTTTAGAAAATATCAATTATAGAATGTAAGTGCCCCAAATGATTCCTCAGTCCCAATATCCCAAAACGCTGTTACAAAAGTATCGTGAATAACCACAGGTATATGTGGAATGTTTAAGGTCGTATTTTCATACCATTAATGGTTATAATAGGATTTTGATTACTACGGGCTGAAGATGGTTAGTTTGTTTAGTATAGTTTTTATTAACGTCGCCCTAGAAGCAACACGAGGGCTATTGGCGAAGGACCTCGTAATTTTGAACCTCAGTCAAGTGATGACTGAAGGTGGTTAAAGACGTCCTCGCTGATAGTATGTATTATTGTATGATAGACGTCTTTCCTGTGCTCGCCTATTCAGTGATCGTCGTCGATCGAAATTTTGTCTGCTGTAAACCTGTTGCGAATATCTCGGGCGCGAATATTGCTCCTGTTTGGGTAACGAGATGCATGATATGTCTGGCTATTTCCAAGAGTTGAGCTTTGGTAGTGGGGTTCCTCAGTTCAAAGTAATCCAGGTAAGGGTAAATGATGAGGGTTGGATCGCCGCATATTACTCAGCTTCCGTGCGATCTCGTTTCATTAGGATGGCGCGTTGAAGGGTTATCCCAGTGATACGAGATCGCATCTTTAAGGGTTCTATATTACTCTCTTTACTTCTCACCAAATTCTCTGCTATCACCGACTCACTACCTGTGATAGGATTCTTCAAATACGCTGGTTGAAGGGCATCCGGAATATATCATAGTAGTATATATTACCTTCTAAGCTGACTAAAAAATCCATCACGTTTCCGGGTCTATTGAAAAATTGTATGGGGGGAAATAGACATGCTACTAGCGGGTCTTACTCCAGGGGTGGGAAGGATGATTGGGTGCCATTGTGGCATTCGTCCGTCATTACTTGGCTCTTGCACCATATTTCAATTTAATTTATTAAATCTAAGTGACGAAACGCAGTTTGAGAAAACACGAGACTAAACAAGTGAAATTATTTATTATCAACGTAGAATAACAAAGTTTGCTTTCTCCAGAGTTCCGCCATAACTTACAGTCCTAAATTATAATTGAAATATGAAATCTCTTACTAATCCACTTGCTGTTGATTTCAGAACTGTCTTTGATAGTTACTACGTAGATCAATGAGGTTAGTGTAATTCAGTCCAATCCTCCAAAATTAACAGAAGAACTGTAAAATCGTCCCAGTGCTTGGGCTACCAATCTTTATCCTCTATCTCTCTTCTTCTTTTATCCCTTACTTACACATTATTTATATATCATTGTATCTGAATCACTTCACTTCATTTCTATTTGCATCTAATTTACTTCATCACGTTTCATTTTGGTTGGGAAGAAATTGTAATTTTATGCAATTAAGCCCGATAAAAGTCCCCGAGATTAGTGAACAGAAAATCGCGAATTGCCCAACATCACAAAGTGAGTAGAGGAGCACCATCTTGCGTAAAAGTTGTACTATCCACACATCCATGCCATTGAATGTTGGAATGAGCAGGATATCAGATATTACCTGAAATAATAAAAAATAAAAAAAAAAACATAATAAGGTACATAAAATATTTACAGTCTTAGGTCGGAAGACCAAGGCTTCATGTAGTCGGCCACTGAAGAGGTGTTTCTAGGACCTTTGTGGTGTCCCAATTTTTCTACTTTGTATCGGTCTTTTCCTTTGGTTGCCGTAATTCGATATAGACCAAAGAACTTGGGTCTAAGCTTTTGAACCACTACCCAACTGAGTGCACTGTGTAGCTACTAGGTCATTTACATTGTATACTCGTGCCTTTTCCCTTTCATTGTTGTATGACTTTCTGTTCTCTTGTATTCTTTTTTGCTTCATCTCCGATTTCTTCTCGATCCTTAATTAACATATCTGTTTCTTCTTTCTCGAGAATTTCTATAATCTTCACATCCTCTCGATTTTGCATTTTGACACCAGTGAGGAGCTCAAAAGGTGAATTCTTTGTTCTTCTACTCGTAGTACTGTTCAAGATGATCTGTACATCCACAACGTACTTGTACCACTAGGTTGGATCTTCCAGCGACATTTTTGCCAGTACTAGAATCAAAGTCTTGTGCATTATTTCCATCTGTCCATTTCCTCTAGGAACATGTGTTTCCAGATGGGGTCAATACATGATAGATTTTCTCTTGCATGCAATATTCTTTGAATTCTTTAGAGATGAAAACATGACCTCTATTGGTTATAACTCTGGAGGGATTCCGAAACTTACTTGAAGTTGTCTCAGTTTCAGATCTTGTGTTGAAGTGGACTTTATTGGACGCAATCATAGAAATTTTGTAAATGCATCGACGAGAATCAAAATATAATTATAATTCTTATTCGTGGATGTCGGTGGCCCTATAAATGATATATATTGACATATGATATGTACTTAAAGGTATGCTCTCTTTAGGTATAGTGTTCAGTACACCTGCATTTTTTCCACGTTTTATTTCACATAAAATTCATTGTACATAGTTTGAGATTATTTTTTCGATTTGTTTTTTGAAGTTAGGAATGTAAAAAAAAGTTTCTCTTCAACAGATCTTCCGTTTTAGACACTTCGAAGTGACCCTTGCTATGCACATCACGATTGATTTCAAATTCTAATGCTTCCAGCACTACAAGTATCACTGACACATTTGTATAGTATGTCGTTCTTCACCACGTACTCTTCCTTCAGTCCTTGCTCGACTAGGAGTTTGAGTAATTTGAGACGTTCATCACTATTTTGTGCAGTTGCAATCTTCGCGGTAATTTCTCCTTGCAAACAGGTAACACTCATAACATTTCTGCTTAATGCGTCAACGGGCTTCATTTGTTGACCAGGTCTATGAACCACTTCGTATTAGAATTCTTCTAGGATCAGGGCCCATCTCGTAACTTTAGAGGTCAGATCTTTCTTAAACATTGTCTTTTGAAAAGGCATTACTGTCCGTAATTGTTTTTACTTAATATATCTTAAAAGGAAGTTTCTGAATTTCTTGAGAGCTTCTACTATAGCCAAGACTTCAAGTTCATAGCTACATGATTTTTCTTGTGGTGGAGTCGTCTTCTTACTCATGAAATTAATTGGGTGTAACTGACCATCTCCAGACCCTTGTAGTAAGACAGCACCGAAACTATGACTACTGGCGTCTGTGTGTAATTCAAATAAGGCACCTTGTTTGAAAATACTAAGTACAAGGCTGGTCGACAGTATTTTCTTTAGTTTCTTGGAAGATTATTTTTGTTCAGGTCAAATATAAATTCTGCTTCATTTCGGAGAAGATCACATAGTGGTTTGGCTATTTTTAAATAATGGACGATAAACTTTCTGAAGCGTCCTGTCAGACCCAAGAAACTCTCAATTTGTTTAAGTTTTTTGAGCTCTGGGAAGTTTTGAGGTGCTAGGGTTTTATTCCAAGAAGGGAGAATTGTACCATCTTTTATAACATACCCCAAATATTCTATTTTTCTTTTTAAGAGAATTGGAATTTCTTAAAATTAATCTCTAATCCATATTCATTGGCTACTTCTAAAACGTGTTTTAGCTTCTCTACATCTTCTTCGTCATTACGGGATGGTATAATAAAATCGTCTGCATAAATTACAACAATATCCTTTCGCATTAAATCCTTAAATACATGATAAATAAATTTCTGAAATACACTCGGCAACATCGAAAGTCCGAAAGGAGCTCTCAAAAATTCATTTAAATCGGAATGTTTTATAAAAGGTTAATATTTTGAAGTTTAATAAAAGCTGAATATTTTGCACATTTTTTTCTCAACGGGAATATGAAAATATCCGTTTTTCTTAAGTCAATCGTTGTGAAGACTTTAGCTTCACTCGAATGATCTAAAACTTCGTCTTTTTGAGGCATAAGAAATGAATCTTTAAAACCCTTTTTATTCAACTGCCTAAAATCTATGCACAAACACGAAGAACTGTTTTTGTTTTTAGTCCAAAAAAAAATAATCACGACGCATAATTGGAACAGGGTTATACCTACCAACTCCCCAACGAGAAATTCTTAAGAATAGTCATCAGAGGAATGCCCGCTAATATGACATCAATCGAAATCATAAACGACCTAAAAAATTACGACATCCATGTTCAAGAATGCTTTAATATGACGAACAAAAATACAGGAAAACCCATGCTTTTATTTTTATTGAATCTCCCCAAAACAGACAATAATAAGGAAATCTACAACGTAGAGGAAATCTGCTACATCAAAATTACAGTGGAACCACTGCTCATGAAACTTAGTCCAACCCAATGCTTCAGGTGCCAGGGTTTCTACCACAATTCCAAATTCTGTACAAGGCTTCCTCGCTGTGTTAAATATGTAGAAGCCCATCTAACCCAAAATTGCAAGAAATCAATCGAAACTCCAGCCAAATGCTGTCTCTGCGGAGAGGATCACCCAGCCAATTTCATTGGCAGCTCTAGAAACCCTCTAAATAAATCACCCATTCCTCCTACGGCTAATGCATGGGGGGAGGGGGGAGATAAAAGAAAGTACGAGAACTTAAAAATAAAAGGAAACAACAAACCCAGGAAACCAGCATCCAGCAAAACCTGCAGAAAGACTTTCCGCCACTCCCTGGATACGCTACTACGGGATACCCTCATGTAAACCCGGCTGAAGTCCAACTACCTACCATGTCACAAAAAGAATCTTCCTTCTCTTTTACAGATACTCTAGAAAACCTTGGTAATCCACAGTTAAAGGAAATCTTTGAGCTCTTTGACCAAGTTAACGCAATTGCTACCTTTAACTTATCCAAATACCAAAAAATGAGAGTCATTCTCAAAATAGCAGATGAAGACCTCCGAATTTAATGTTTAATAAAAAATTATCCATCGCGCCCCTCAAAATAGTTACTTGGAACTCTAATCACATCCTCAGCAATCTACCAGAATTTCAACAATTTATTATTGACAATAGCCTAGATATCATCGCCATTCAAGAAACCTTTCTGCAACCTGCAAAGTTTCTTTATTTTGCAAACTATATCACATATCGCACCGACCGAACTTCACATAGAGAAGGAAGTACTGCAAATGTCGTCAAAAATGCAATAGCACATCACTGCCTGAGTATTCACACGACAACATTGGAGACATCCGTTATCAACGTGGAAAAGGAAGACGGTACTCTCGTTACCATTTGTTCAGCTTATAGAACCCCCCCCCCCCCAAAAAAAAAAAAAAAATTGTTCACGACCTCATCAATATCTTTAGAAATAGACAACACTGTTTTATTATTGGCGACCTTAATGCCAGACACCAGTCCTGGAACCCCACTTCACGAGATAACCCAGCAGGAAACACCCTCCTCCGTTTCAGTTAAAATTATGGTATAGAGATTATTGCACCCAACAAACCCACCTATTATCCTGTTAATCAGCACTACCAACCATCTAATAGACTTTGGCCAAAGAAAAGGAATTCAAAACATTTCAGTCTCAACTTCCGAAGATATCTACAGTGATCACAATCCGGTCTACTTTCTCGTGGACTTGGATAACATCACTCCACAACCTCAAAACCGAATTCTCCTAACTAATTGGTCAAAATTCAACCAAAATCTCTCTAATACTATGTGTGGTAACCCGCCTATAAATAATTTAAACGAACTCGACAAAGCAGTTGATAATTTTGCACTGAGCATTCAAAGTGCTATCAATCAATCCAATACAGTAAAAATTATAGAACACCCATATTTTAATATTCCCTTCGCCACTAGACTCAAAGTAAGATAAAAAAAGAAAAAAAAAAAAAAACAGACTACGAAAAATATGGCAGAATACTCGTTATCCCCCCCCCATTAAAAATAAAATAAACAGATTACAGCGGGAAATCAAAAGAGAGATTTACCAAGTTAAAAATGAGGCCTGGGAAGCCCACCTACAAACGGCTAATACCGAAGACCTTTCTCTCTATAAACTGGTCAAAACCACAAAAGAATACCCCTTTTTCCATCCCCCCACTTATTGGTCCAAGAGGTTTCGTGTTCGATTATTAGGCTAAAGCAGATCTCTTTGCAGATTCAGAGGAGAATTCTTTCCAGGATAATGCAGAATTTTTCGATGAGGATTTTATTGAAAAAGTGGAACGAAACATTATCAGATTTCAAAATAATCAAAATTCATCAGCTATCCCCAAACTCCCCTTCCCTCAAGGCGTTATGGACATAATTGAAAAACTAAACAATAAAAAATCACTAGATCATGATCAAATTAAAAATATTGCACTTAAATCTTTACCCTTGAAAGCCATCACTCACCTAACCAAAATTTACAATAAATGTTTAATTTTTAATTATTTTCCAAAATATAGAAACATGCAAACATTGTTCTCTTCTTCAAACCGGAAAATTTTTTAAAAACAAATATCCTGATAATTACATACCCATCAGTTTTCTCAGCACAATAGCTAAAATTTTTGAAAAAATACTACTAAATAGAATCTAAGATTTTGTCAGAACAAATAACATCATACTTCCAAAAAAACCTGGCTTTCAAGTGAATACATCCACCTCTCATCAATTGCTTCGAGTGCCAAACTTAATAACGAAAGGTTTCAATGAAAAAATGATAACGGTGGGCGTTATCCTCGAAGTGCAAAAAACTTTTGACAGAATGTGGCTTGACGGCCTCATATATAAATTAATTCAACTCCAGTTTCCTACCTATTTCATCAATATCATTCAAGATTTCCTCTCCGATAGAACCTTCCAAGTCTGCTTCAACAAAAAACTATCAAAAATAGGAAAAACCCATGCCTGAACTCCACAAGAAAGTATTTTAAGTCCAGAATTATTCAACTTATTCACTTCTGATATTCCTCAGTATGTAAACATCGAAATATGTACATTTGCCGATAATACCCCATCATTTACCAAGGAAGCAATCCCGTTAATGTTCACAAACGCGTTCAAATCTACCTCCTCATCCTCCAATTCCGGTTTATAAAATGGATAATTGCCATTAACACGGACAAATCTCAAGCAATAGTCTTTAAAAAAGAAAATTTTAGAAACAAACTCGAAAATTTTCGTATTTTCAACAAAAGAATCAACTGGTGCAATCAAGTTAAATATCTCGGCATCCTCATCAATAAAAAGCTCAACTACCATCCGCACATCCTGTCAATCAAGAAAAAAAAAATAATAATCCGATTTTTCCAGCTCAAAAAACTCCCAAGTCGAAGATCCAAACTTAAAAACAAGCTCTTAATATACAAACGCTAAAAAAACAAGCTTTTAATATACAAAATCTACATGCTTCCAGTCATTTCTTAAGCAAACCAAATTTGGGGGATTTTTGCAAAAACAAATTTTAACGTTCTTCAGATTGAACAAAATAAAATATTACGCTAAATTGCAGATGCACCTATTTTCGTCAAATGAACTCATCTTCTCAAAGAACTTCAAATAGAACTCATCCCCACCCGAATCACAAATTTAGCATTTTCATTTCACAACGACATTTCAAGCCACAACAATCCAACTATCAATAGCCAAGCTCAATTTCAAACTCATACCAGAAAATATAAATATTCTTATAATGCATCCAAGTTAAAGCCAACGTTTTGACGCGACTCACTCTTTAATTATCTTTCTTTAAAAATTGAATTTTCCACAGTCATTCAGGGAAAAAAAATTCTAGTCTTAACTTCTAATCCACTGATTTCCTCCAACTGGAGCCCGAGGATCAAATAATCAGGAAGCAGGCCTCATCCGCTCAACTATCAAGCTCCTGGACGATGTCTACCTGCCCCAACTCCGAGGACTGAAACCTCCCTTCCTCATTCCTCGTCCATACGAGAACTCGGCCGTCGCCTTCGGCGACTTTTCTTTTCATATTATTCATATTATTTCATATTATTTTCTTTTCATATTCACTCATACAAAGTAAGAGAAATCCCAGATTTCTGTAAACTCGAAATAAATACATTGCTAAGTTTTTAGTTGGAACACGAATGTTTTATTATTCCATTTTTAACCACTCATCAATTCGATTATAAACGATTTTTTGTTTCTCCACAGAAATTATCCTGGATCGTCGCGAAACTGCGGTTTGGTCATTCAATATAATATTCATTTTTATTTCAGTGCTACGTGGCGTTTTATTTGGGCAATAATTCATGATCAAATCAGAAACAGTTTTACGTAATTCGTTGTCAGCAATGTGGAATAAACCCATCTCTTTAGACATACCCGCTGAAATAACAATCAAAAAAAAAAAACTTTTGCCTAGGAGGGAAAAGTTACATTGCGCTATGGTCTGCTCACTGCAGCCGGCTGTGAGTGAATTTGGAAATAACAGTAAGATTTCAGGAGAGAAATTGAATCTCCATCTCACGTATCGCTGCAGATAATTCATTGTTCTCATTTCCATTCAAGGAGAAACTAAAGCAATTCCATTTCAGCATTTACAATATTTCCAAAACAACTTTTAATTTGAATGAATCCAGCATACAATTTTTCAGGGGAAAAAAGAGCATTTTTTAAAATAATTAGTTCACTACCAGAATCTTTTAAGATTCTGGTAGTGAACTTTTAAGATTTCTTTTAAGATTTCACCAGAATCTTTTAAGATTTCAGTTTTCTTCCCATCGATAAACAAATCAATAAAGTCTAATTGGTTTCGGTCAGACATGTTTGTCAATCCGGATGAAATCTTCATCAATGAATTTTCATTTTTTTTTTTTTTCAATGCTTTTCGGGCAATTACGAACAAAATGAAATGGATATCCTTTACCCTCTCCACGTAAGAAATTCGTTCGGGTCTATTATTTTGATTGGCATGATTGCGAACAGATTCTTTAGAACTGAAATGAGTTCTCTCAAGCTGATGTTTACTGAAACTAAATCGTTTGCTCTGTGCGTTTTCAATTCGCGCGTTATGAGTTTCGTTTGAGTATTTTCCTCGAGATGAAAAAAGAAGATCGCACTCTCTACCTAATTCACTAGAGTTGGAAAAAAATTTGCCTTCTCGAATGCCAACGTGTTCTCTCGTTTTAGGTCTAATGTTTCATACAATTTATCGGAAACAGTAAGGGCAAATAATTTTTTTTTATCAAAAATCATAAGCAAAATGAAAAGCAACAATCGGAAAATGAAACAAAGAAATGAATACATATCATCCATAGTAATAAAACTTAAACTTAAAAATAATCTATACCCATTAATACACACTAAAATGAAAAGTATTTTTTAAAATTAAAAAAATTTAACTTTACTTTTCAAAAAAAATTGATGAGTACATCTTAATCCAATATCACACGATGCCACGTTGCAAAAACCACCAAAACTAATTCTTGATCGGTTGATTATAATATTTACTTAATAAATATATATTTACAGAAAAATAATTACAAAACCCAAATTAAAATCCTGTACCAAGTATAAGCATTTAAAAATAAAAATTAAAAAAAAAAGAAAAAAACATTTCGAAGTTTAAAAATCTGCAAAATTAATTTTTCAAAGACTATAAAAACTAAGAAAAGAAATTATTCTAAAAATATGTGTCACCATCTGGTAGTTAAGTTAAAAATTCACAAGTTACTGTATAAGTATCAAAAATCGTCAAAAAAAAGTTTCAAATTGGAGCTAAAAACATAGAAGTACGAAAAAAAAATTGTGGTATTTTGAAAATTTAATGGCATGTTAACTAATCTAATATTTCTAAGTATACAGTTATATAATATATTCTGATATATATTTAAGATCAAACTACTATAAAATAATAGGGAAGCAATAATTATCTCTCTTGTCAAAAATATTACTAATAATCCTATTATTAACCATAGTTAAATTAATACCTAAAAATCTGTTTTATATGAATTTTACAATAGTTTGAAGCAGATTTAAATAAGATACATAATATATATATATATATATATATATATATATATATATATATATGGCTTAAAATTTGAGTTGAAATTAATTTGAAAAACTATAAGATCACAAATATTTTTCTGAATTCTACTTTTCTATCATTTGCTTTATTTTAAAATTGCTTGGGTTTCTTTTTTATAAGTTTGTTTTGAATTTTTGGGTTTTAAATTTTAGATTGTTTAATTATTTGACCAGAGAGAGGTCACGTGGGGCACTAATTATTCACGTAATCTTTGATTCTGGAAAACCTGTTTGTTTGTTATCAGCGATCTTGCACGCATCCTTCAGTTTGACACTCCTCTTGGAATCTGATATGTTTTTGGCCCACATGTCTCCCTTTTTGAGGAGTAGCAATCGTTTCTTAAAAGCTTGAAGTAGTAATTGGGTAGACAGAATTCCCCACGCGACCACACTTGCTCCAAAATTTTTCTCCGTAGAGTCTGCATTTCTTCTCTGTGAACGATTTATTGTTTTTGATTGCTCAGTTTTACGGATCATTATTATAACCTACAAACGTAAGTGAACAGAATATGATAAAGAAATGGAGCGATCTCTATTGGCTGAGGTTGAAATTTCGGAAAAAGAAATTAAACAAGCTAACGAACCTGATGGAATAATGAATAGTATTCATGATAACGAAAAAGAATTTCAACAAAGTGATGAGGGGGAAACGTTTGAGTTTGAAAGTAACATTTTTTATTGCAAAACCTTTTGGTAGAATAAAAGTTCATCTCTTATCTTATAGTTTGAAAGTCCAATATTTAAAACAAATTTTGATTTTAAAATTGTCTTTTTTTCCTTCTAAAATGTTACAGCTGCATATTTATTTCTTATTTCAATGGATATTTTCACAAAAAATATATTTATTGCCATTAGCTACTAATTTCTTTTTTTATATTTCTTTTGCATTATTTATTTATTGTAAACATCTAAACGTGTATGTTATATGTTCCAAACAGCAAAATAAGTAAATTTTTTTTATCATCTCTATTTTAGTTAAAGTTTTTTTTTTTTACATAAATTATTGTTCTGAAACTGTTTCTCAAGTGGCAAATACAATCGAAAATTATGGTTATAAACAACAATTCTAATTTGACTTACTATAAACTATTATTAATTGAATGTCATGTTAGGGGGAAAATAAGTATGAATGAAAAATATTAAATTGTATACTCTACTGTGTTTCTATCCTTTATCATGTTCAAACTATAAAAAACATAGACATGATATATTTAAGAAATTTACTTAAAAATATCATGTACTGAGATCGATTGTTAAAAGGAGGATAGTTAAAATTCTATAGACAATAAATATTGCCGAGGAGAGAGCATAAGGATAATGTAGGCAATAAAATTTATAAATTTAGATATAAAATAGTAAGTTTTTGTAACAAAAATATAAAAATTATTGTTATAGATTTCTGGGACAAATAATATCATTTAATTAGGTAACAATACAATTACTCCCCATTTACAGAATAGGAAGTACAGTATACCATGTAGAATACGCCTCTCCTAATCATGCTATTAGTTTTCTTTTGTTTGAAAGCACAGTTTAATGTTTTTATTTTCATCGAATGCCCACATTAATTCAATGGCGAACGTTGTCAAGAGTGATTAACGTTTATGAAGCATCGAATTCCTCATACAATTTTTCACTCTCAGTTTAGCTCCCACACTCGAATCAAATATCCGTGCAGTGATGTATGATATTTTGTTCGTATTTCGAATAAAAAAAAATTACAATTAGAGAAATGAAAGGAAAAAAGAAAAAGATGAGAAGGAAAGGGGAAATAAAAAGTGGGTAAGACAACTGTGGGTTTGTATAAATTTCCTTTGTATAATTCCTAGTTCAGGTGGCTAAATTTGAATAAAATGTGATTTTTTTTTCCAAAAAAAAAAAAAAAGAAAAGAAAAGGTGGGCAGCTGCCTTGAACCCTTTCAAACATAGCTCCTGCATATAAATATATCTGTCTATATCTGTTAAATCTTAGAAATCCGAGCTATATGAATGGAATATTTAGCGATACAAAATGGTATTTATAGCAGAAATGATCAACTTTGAAACACTAGCATTAGTTGTTACACTACTATTTTTGGAATAATTTTTGGGAAAACCATTACCATAAAAAGGGCGTTTCCTATTAGCACAAAATCTTCGTTTTGCATTGCCCATTTTGAATGAAAATAATTGAACTTTTCAGCAATACAAAAAATCTTAAACTGGAACTTATAACGATAAACTAAGAAACCAAAACAAATGTAAACAAACAATAAAACTTCTCTTTTCTTGCCAAATTCTAGATTAAAATATATTAAAAACCTATTTCCATATATATTTTCAAACATTCTGAAAATTTAGATTCATGTTTTAAAATGAATTTAGTTTGTGCCATTGTAAATATAAACAATATTTTGAGAAATAAAATGTAAACAAAAATATTTTTTCCTACTTCCTGCCTGCAGATATGCACTTCCGGTTTCAAAAATTAGCTACCGAATAAAATTCAAATCCTTGTAACTAAAGTTCTGAATAAGGTATAAGCTAAATTCAAGCACTATTGGAAAGAAAAAGGTTTAAATTTTAAACTGACATTAAAATTATAAAATCGAAAATTTTGAAAAAAAGAACCTTTTAAAGGTGTACGGATACTTTAAATCAATCCCAGGTGGAAGAAAGGAGTATTTACTTAATCTAAAATTAGCATATAATTCTCCACAACCAGGTAAAATTGATATAGTTTTAATTAAAGAGAATCATTACCCTAGAAACTTGTGGATGTTAGGAAAGCAAAATCTTTTCCTTTCCTGTTTCCAGGACGAGACGGAAATGCTCGTTCTCTTCTTATTATAACTCCTAAAGGAAACATCAGACACTCATTCAACTAGATTATAATTTAGAAATCAGTCCATCAGTAAACATATGCAGGAGCTTTTAGAGGGAAATTGTTAACTTTCTTTAGATGCTTAATAGTAGTTGAAATTGCTCGTACATATTTTAAATATTAATCTTTAATTAATTTTTCATTTTAAATTTATTTAATATATTTTATGTTATGTATGAAGGGATTGTGAACAAACTTTTTGCTCTGTAATTCGATGTAATGTTCAGTGTATTTGTCTTTATGTAATTTAATAGGTTTCTTTCATGTAAAGTTGATTGAGAATGAATGGCAAGTGAACTCTTCTCCCTCTTTTTGACTTTACTATCTTAATTCTTTTTCTTGAGATATTTTGAATTTTGCTGTAGTTTTTTAAAATTACTGGTCTTAATTTTAAAATTATTTACGCTTTTAATAAGTAATCTTGATTATTTTTTAATATTATGTTCTGAGCTGTTTAGACTTTCTTTTTTACTTTATAATACTTCGGGTTCTTCAAATTTTTTAATAATCTACTTTTAACTTTAATGTCAGGTCTGCAACAAAAAAATGTATAGAATTTTTTGTTCTGTTTTCTTATAGATTTTATAACTTAGTAAAACCCGAAAACCTTTTTAAAAATTCCATCTGAACAAGTTTTTTGTGAAACTCAAACGCTTAGTTTCATTTAACGTGGAGTTTTTATTTAACTTAAAATATTTAGTATTTTTTTAAAATCTAATTTCTTGGTATTATTTTGATTCTAAAATCTGCATAAAGCATTATTAATTAATTAATAACCAGGCACTTTTTTACTAATTATAATTGGACTCAATAATAAACGAAAAATATTACAATGGGAAAGAAGTGGAAGGTAGGTTTGACGTTAGGAGGACGGTCAGATGATTATATCCAAACAGGTTTAATTAGTTTATAGCGACAGGTTTAATAAGACATAGTAAGGAATATTACTGGCTAGGTTGTGCATGTTTGAAGTGTTCTCTGAGGAACAAGGAATAAGTATAAACAAACCTGCTGTCAGATTAGATCATGTTTCGACAAGCTAAATATATTCAGTATTTCGCTTGCTTTGTAAAGCCTCACTCGGTTTACAAAAAGCATTCAAACATTACTGTGAACGTGGTTTTTATTTCTGGATAATGGCTCCAAGAAATAGTACTGTTTATCTGGACAACTTTTGTTTATTTTGTGGTGAATACACGATAAGTCAACAAAGAGTCATAAGTGGTTTTGTGAATAAAGTTTATTTTGCTTACTTTACGAATAAATTGAAACTACGAGATCAAGATTAAACATAGACTCTTCTATATATATATATATATATATATATATATATATATATATATATATATATATATATATTATAAAATATATCTCTTTGACTCAGCTGATCGTCCAGTGTTCCAAAGCTCTGATATACCAGTTCCCCGGCTAAATTCTAGTTTGGATTGTATCATGAGTGAGTCGGAAGATGGATACATATTATCTCCCCAGGATGAATCTAACTCAGATTTTTCTGCTGACGATTGACCTCAACTTTTTTCTCAAAGTGAACTCAATGACCTACTTAGAAATTTTGGCCTTTCCAATTATACAGCCGAATTGATAAGATCGAGGCTAAGAAACTAAAACCTACTATAACCTCGGACCTTATTTTAGTGATAAAGACATCGAGAGAAAGAATTTACTCAATTTTCTCCTGGGAGGGTAATCTAGTTTTTTGTAGTAATGTTCAAGGGTTCATGAAGTTCTTTGAAGCAGATTATGATTCATCTAAATGGTGTCTGTTCATTGCTTTATCCAAGATTTTCCTCTAAGCAACCTTGCTGCATAATGGAAATGCATTTACATCTTTTCCTAACGAACACTTGGTGCATATGGATGAAAAGTATAATGATTTGGCTATGATGCTTAAGAAAATCAAATATAAGAGTGTGGGAATTGTCCCGCTGGCTACAGCAGCGCCACCTTCAACGTAGATTAGATGGTTAAATCTCGAGGTGTAAGCACGCAGAAATGTGTGTCCGTCTTTTCTTTAATTTTTTATATGATAATAAACTATATTTACTCCTAAAATGAGCGTGGTTCTTAACAAAATATCGACGCCAACCTCCACAAGAGAATCAATGAAGGGTTTGAGGAGACTTTAAAATACTAACCATGTTGTTGAGCCAACAGGCAGATTATACAAAATATCCTTGCTTTCTGTGCTTATGAAACAGCAGAGACAACTGCATTGGACAAAAAAAGAGGCTTCTTTTCATGACTATCAATGTATATATTTCCCAAAGAGAAAAATGTTTTAGGTCAAAACAAACAAATTTCTGTTATGTAGAAAAGAAGAAATTAAGATAAAA
>BMAW01024902.1:456534-469970 GCA_019974015.1 Nephila pilipes
CATATATATATATATATTATATATTATATATAGCATATATTATATTTTATTATAGGTATATATTATATATTATATATTTATATATATTTATATATATATATACTAATGTTCGATACCTGCTCCGCTTCCTTTGGGCAAGAACCTTGATAATATTATTTCAATTATAACCGTAAAATATCAAGAATTTTTAATTTTAAATTTAATTATAATCTGAATTTAAAATTTAGAATGATTGTCTGTATCAATAGGTATCCATGATTAAATATGAGAAAGTATTTAGTGTTAATAATTCATCAATGAAAATGTAATTTAGTCAAATGAAATCTGTCGTTGAACAGAATCATCACCGATGAGGTAGTGTGTAGTGCGATGTGTTCCCATTATTCTACATGGCGGATCCCGATAGGCCAAACCATGTAAAATTGTAACATAAAAATAAAATACATTTTTATATATTTTTATTTTTAAACCTGTTGAAACAATTTTTGTTGTTCTCATTATTGTTATCCTGCATGGCATACGTTTTGGTGACAACTACATTTTATTTTTATTATATCAGTTGTAACTTGTCTTAATTGGCTGTTCATTATTTTATTATATATATATATATATATATATATATATATATATATATATATATTTCATGAAAGTAGAAAAATGATAATCTAAATAATAAAGCAACAAATTAAAAAGGATAACAAAAACTTACATGAGTCGCAATTCAGAACAAGGAAATTTACACGGAGCTCCCACCTAAACGGAAACATAACCTTTAGTGGAAGTATAGTGTAATGCCTTCTATCAGAGAGAAAGAGTACTAAAGCAAGAAAAGATGTGAAAATAAATTTAAAACAAAAAAACTAAACGTAAAATAGGAGGAAAATTTTTAAGAATTATAAACACAAATTTAAAAACAAAAACAAAAAAAAAAAAAAAAAAAAAAAAAAAATAAAATTTTATAATAATTTTGTTTTAAATTACTCTTAATAAAATTCCAAGAATAATTTATTTGCAGACAATATATATTTTTGCAAAATACAATTAAGAATCAAACGTCTTATTCTTGATTCACCTTGAAACTCTTGTTTGAGTGTTTAAGAAGTATAGAAATGTCTTCCATTGCATCTTTTCGAGATACCTATCCACATTGAGATAACGGAGATCGCAGCTCAGTTTATTGTAAGGTCTCATTTCATTTCTTCTGATCAGCTCAGTTGCTCTCAACTCTTTTCCTTAATTACAGATCGTTCGCAATGAGGTCTGTTTTCTACCTGCTTTGCATTGTGCTCTTGATACCAAGTCTCGTGAATGGAAACGTAACTTTCTCAGATTGCGGTAAGTAATGCAGCTTTGCTACATTTGGACTTATAAGGTAGATTTATGCTTTGCTGCAACTGTTCTATAATTATGATGATACATCTTTTATAGTACTCCATAGATCAATTCTAGAAGCGAAGCCGCCTTCTCACCTATTAATTTTAGCTGCCCCTTCACCTTGTAGTTGCAGTAGCCTAGTGGTCATGGTCGCAGACACACGGCCGGCGGTTTTCGGCGAGTCGTGGGTTCGAGCCTTGATGCCACTAAAGACCTGCTGTTTAGCCGGGGACTGATGCACGTAAAATCTGTTGAGGCTCAAAGTCCTGCCGTGGTGTGGTGAGGAAATTAGGAGAGGATTGATGAGTTCAGGCGTCGTCCTCGTCATTTGACCGAGGTTTTAAATTATGAGGTTCATCGCCAATAGCCTTGAGTTGCTTCCAGTGCGACGTTAATGAAACCAAACTAAAGTCCCTTCACCTAAAACCTCCACTCATTTTCTAACCTCATATATTTAAAATTAAAAAACTTTCGCAGCTTTTGCTAATGTCAAAAAATATTAAATATAAAATACTATTAACAAATGATAAAATTTTATAAATAATGAAATATAAAAAAAAATTAAAGAAAACTTCTTCGTAAGCAGAAGAAAACTTGTGTATTTAACGAATCGATGATATGTTTAATTCATCAGTAAATGTCCGAATATAAAGAGAAGGCTCCAGCAAAAAAATTAAGTAGTCGCCTTATATTCGCTTAAATTATTAAATCAAATTGAAACAATATTTGAGACAGAAATGAAGGTACTGAAAAGCAAATATCCTTCAAAGATGAATTTCGGGAATTCGACTAACTTGAGTGAGTGAATGACAGTATGTTTATGGTGTAAAAGAGCCCAATTCGGCGAAGCAAATATTTGTTTAAAGCATCCCGAGTTATTTTTTAAACACACTAAGATCAAAAGAGATATAAAATACAACGATTGGTAAAAAATATAAAATAGTAAGGTTAAAATCTTAAATGTAGTGTAAAAGTCTAATTTTATATAAAAACATAAACAAGTTGCTGTGAGGATTTTCCCCTCAAACTCATGCAAGTTTAAAGCAGATGAATTAAAAAAAGGTTGAGCAATGGTGATGAAACACAGATCGATCAGCTTGAAGCATAGCAATTTTCGTTAAAGCATTTATAAAATTTCTCTTTTTGTTCCTGGAAATCTATCCATCTCCCCTAATGAATCTATTTAAGATAATGTATTTTTGGCTTGGAAATGTGTGGGTTTAAATAATCTCAAAGAGAAGTTGTTCCAAGTACAGTTACAAGTATAAATCGCGGATTGAATTTGAAGGTTTTGTCTATTTCTTGGAATAACTTGAAGAAAATTGGAATTGAAGGTATTAAAATTAATACTGGCGAGTGAAAGTTTGGGCTTAGAAAATTTTACAGAGTCTATTAAGTAGATAGTTTCTGGGTTTTTAATCTTGTGTAGAAAACTTTGTCAAGGAGAATATGTTTTATTCCAGTTCAAAAAATTAGGAGATATTGAAACAGTTTTAAAGAAATGTATGATCATAAAAGGTTTCAATTGCAGAAAAGCCTATAATGAGCAAGCGAAAATTTTGAAAACCATCAGAGTGTATATTCTAAAAGCTTTAAAATTCCAGTTGATGAACTCATACTAATACTACTGAAGGAAACATAAAGGATTCAGTTGGTTCCCTCTTATTTGCTTTATTTTTTAGCTTTCTTGGAGGGGAAGATTTTCAAAAACATGTACCCCCTTTTTATACCAAGTTGCTAGTTATTAGCCAATTACATGTATTAAAATTATTCTTCTAACTAAAAATTTGAATCAAAATATCTGCTTTTTTACTTACCAGTTCATCGATAGTACCATCTAAATGAATTTCTTCTAAAAAGACTCTCCATTTCAACTAAACTTGACACTATTTCGGCACGTAGACGATCTTAAGAACGATTTGATTAATTTTAATTTAGAGGAACTTCTTTCGCCTGTTGTAGCTATAACTGGCAGGATTAAACAATGCTACAGAAAATTTGGAAAATGATTAAATATAACTTCAAGAAATTCTAAATTTTTTAAAGAATGAGCAAAATCTTCATTAATAATTTTGTATACCATTAACTCATTCACCATTTGAAACTTGTAAGGAAATATCAAAATTTACAAAAGAGTTTTTAAGTCATCTTCATACAAATTCCGAATTCAATTAGAAATTTAAACAATGTGCTATATTCGTTAAAGGAGATAAACTTGAATAGAATTCAACAAATTCTTCAATTTTTAAACATTTTTTTTAGTTTTAGCACACATATAATTATTAGATTTCATTAAATATCCTTTTAAGCCACTAGAGAGAAAGATTACATTTAAGTATGAAAGACACTAATGTGCTGGTTATTTCACATTTATTACGATATTTGATAAAAAGAGAAAAATATTTATGTAAGAAAAATTAAAACATATAATTGCATGAAAATTTTTTAACAGTTTGAAGCTGTATAAATTAACAGAATAAAAATAACTACGTTATTTTTTTTTTTTTCATTTTAGAGTTTAACTATTGTTATTAGATTCATTTGGTCTCACAGTTAGAGAGTAATCAACGTATGCATTCACAAACACAACATAATTCCGCATTTATTTAAAGCTAGCAAATAGTTTGTTGAAATTCGAAAAAATTGAAAGAACTTCTATAAGAATTCGTAAGTGACTTATGTAATTTTTTTCAATATGAGGGACAAATAAAAATTTGTCTTAGAATTACAATGCTTTTCAAAAACGTTTTTGGAAGAATATGGTGCATTTCAAGCTTGGAAAACACACACTTATGTATGATAATCAACATGCAATTTTTCTAAGGATCTGGTGAAATCTATAAGTAAAAATTAATAAGTTTTTCCACAAAAATTTCATCAAACTGACAAATACATTGTTTTTATCATTCGCCTTTTAACAAAAGTAGAAAAAGATTTTTTTTTTTTACTTTATCTTACATGTGGTCATAATAAATGTACATCAAATCTTACGGAACTACAAAAAAAAATTGAAATGGAAGATATAATTATATTTTGCTTCAAACGGAATTAAGCATCGCCTCTCTGATTTATTCTCATGTATAGATACAGGAAGATAAATAAATAATACCGATGTAAAATTGTTACACACCCACTTTCTTTGAAAAAGGTTCATTCTGCCTTAGTTCTTTTCATTTGCATTTAAACATAAACGAACTGTCATGAATGCTCAGGAACTTAAACAATTGTTTATTAACTTTGCACTAAGAAGCAACACGAGATCTATTGGCGATTTACCTCTCAATTTTGAGCATCAATGAAATGACCAGGATGACACCCAAGCTGGAGTCCTACTCTCTAAACTTCCACACCATGTCAACGTAAGGATGCTCACGAACTCGTGTGTAATGAAAAAAAAAAAAAAAAAAAAAAAAAAAACGCTGCCAGAATGACTCAAAAGAGTATCTTTTGAGTTCTACATTTATACAGATAAATACGACCTTTTGGAACATTACACCATTTAGACCAGGGGACGGCAAAGTGGTTGATATCGGTCCCTGGGAGTTGATATAGTATAATTAGAGGTTGATCCGATCTCGGGGGTCGATTAGTGGTCAGTGAATGAATACCAATGCTATTCAATCGCAAATTTATTGACAGCAACGTAGTATATAAAATTTTCGTTTAGAATCTCATTTGTAATTGTAATATAGTTCGTAAAGTATTTATAATAGAATAAAACTTATTTAATTTCTCATTCCTGCTTACTTTTTAAAATAAATATTTATCTTTTTTTTTTACCTTTTAAAGTATGCGTGTTTCGTGATGAGTTCTCATTCTCAGACTTGTGAGAAATGATTCTTGCTCCGTTTTGCTACAAGGTGTCCCAAATTAGAACACTAATTTTTAAATCTCGACTATTCGATAAGCTTTACGAGGAAAACGATGTATTATCAAACCAACTATTATTACACACCGAAATATGATAGTTGTCAAGAGGTGCATGTTTAAAAAACTTGTTGAATTGTTTAAACTGTTACAGAATTTTTTACTGAAATTAAAACATTATTAAGCGACGAATTGTAAAAAAAATAATAACTATATTTCTTATTTGGTCGATGTATTTGAAAAGTTCAAAGATATTCAAACACCTCTCCAAGGGAAAGATATTACATTAATTCAAGCACGAACAATTATTTTAATCTTTCAAGTTAAATTAAATTTGTTTAAGTTTTCAATGTTACATAAAAATTTTCAATACTTTTGAAATTTATGACAATAGGATATAACCGACGTATAATTAGAAATACATACAAATCATCTCCAAAAATTAAGCGATGATTTTAAATTACGCTTAGGAGATATTAAAAATATACATATCCCAGAATTGACTATCACGCCACTTTCTGCTCAAGTAGAAAATAACAACATTTATTTGCAAGATGAAGTCCTTGAATAATTATTTGACTTTGAAGCAAAGATGCTTTTTAATAATTTAACTATTAGTAAATTTCGTACGATTGTAAATATTAAGCAAAAATATCCAAAATTAGTTATACGGCATTTCCCTTTTTTATTGCATTCCCAAGCTCATATATGGTTGAATCTGGCTTCAGTTATATTAATTCTATTTTAACAAAGAAGGGAAATAAATGGAATATGAAGCTACGAGGCGAAGTAAGACTGAAATTAACAAATTTTGAAACAAATATTGCTAATCTAGCCAAGAGACATCAAGCACATTCTTCTTAAGGGGACTTGGCACCTTTCAAATGCCGAAAATCGATGAAAATATTGATTTTTCAATTTTTAGCTCAAAATGTACCTTGATACCTCTAGTATAACTATGCGAAGTTTTGAAACGATCTGAATGAAAAAGTAGTACCATTTAGATTAAACATGTTTTACTTTATTTTATGTTAGATATTGAAATTAAATAGCAAAATAAATTTTATAAAATATTTTAAATTTTCTATTGTACATTTCATATACTTTTACTTTATTTATCTTATATATTTCATTTATTTTTAAATATATTTAATTTATGTTTCTTTCAAAGAGCAGTCAGATGAAGATTTTCAAATTTTTCGCAATTTCGGGCTCAGACAAACTTTTTTATAAAAAATTATATTTTTGTTAAATGCTTTCAAATTGAACTGTATTATACTTTATTTTAAAGGTATATATCTATGCATTATATTGACAAATTATTACAAACATTAGACGTTGTTTTGATATTTCTTTACTGATTATTATTCTTTAAATAGCGTTTTCTCAGTTTGGGATTTTTCATGAAACCATGGTCTTTAAAACTACAAAACTTTAACAGATATTTATTAAAAAATTTGAATTTTTGTGTGTTTGTTTGTTATAATGTGCGTGATAAAATTAGAGATCCATTTTTCAATATTTTGATTAGAAAAAATATTATAATAAAGAAAATGTAGCAGAAATCATGTTTTTTTTACCTATTTTCCATAGATGTATGCTTTTTAATTTTTTCTCAAAAACTAATTTGTTTAATACAAAATAGATCCCTAAAGTTGTTACATATATTCTTATGAACCTGAAAAATTTTTTGGTGTCTAAATAATGATAATTGTGAAAGAAGAAGCAATTTTGAAATCGAAGAAATTTTTTTTTAAAAAATTTAATTTTTAAAATTTTTATCAAATTAAGCCCTTTTTTCATGGTAAAATTACTTTCTTTAATAGTAACTGTTAATAATATACACAAAAGATAAGCTTAAACACTTAAGTAAAAAAAATGGTCAAAAGGTGCAGAGTCCCCTTAATGATTTATCTAAAAATTTAATTTTGTCGAAATCAAAAATAAATTTTTTTTAACTGTTTCTTAAATGATTTAATTTATTTAAGAAACAGGTAAGGTTTTTTTTTTGTTTCTTATTATTTTATACTGAGGATCGATGATCAAAAAAGTTTGACGACCCCTGATCTAGACCATGGTAAATTGGGTTATATTCAAAATTTCTGTTATACCCCTTGATACCCCATGCACAGGTTAATCATGTTTAATGGTTCATCCACCTCTGAATTTATAAGTAACAAATATTGTAGGCTCCAACTCTACAAAAGTTTTGAATTAGTGTTTTATGTACTTGTTCCATTTCACTTTGGAAAAAGTTATCGGCATTCTCCGGGAAGCCCCTCACAGAGCTCTCTGTGTTCGAACTTTGTGATCTGCACCATGGGCCCTGCGGATGACTTTCCTATTTCTAATGAATTTTAGGATTTCTTTCTTTCTTTCTAACAGGGTGGGATCCCTTATCGATACAGTAGGTGTACATGATAACCTTATCAGTATATCCAGACCAACGCGGCAAGAAGGGGGGAGTATGACGTCACATCCGTCCCGCGAGGACCCCCGCTTACTACTACTGTCTGTACTTAGATATGCTAACAAGTTCTCGATCACAAGTACCATCTGTACTCAATGAAGAAGGTGAGCATCCATATTTTTAGCGGTCGCAAATCCGTTAGCCTGTTTTCGTAGTTTCAGTTCGCGTTTTAAATTTCAATGTAACTTTAAATTCTGGTTCGTTTGCAGAGCCCCCATGTGGAGGTTAAAAAAATGAAAGGAAAAGACGGACACGCATTTCTGTGGGCTTACATCTTAAGCTCTTACGTCTTAATCTGCGTTGCACGTCGCGCAGCTGTAGAACCGCGGGACACAATTGACTAAATTCACAGACAACTGGCGCCACGTCAGAATCACGTAATGTCTACAAATACAAACCCGCGTGGTTTGCGCTAACATCGGATTTCTCTAAATGCTAGTTACTTACATCTTGTGCTTTAACTTTATTTTAATTAATATATTTATTATTATCATGTTTCTTACATTATTCAATTATTTACATTCGGTAAGAAATAATCTGAGTATGTTTTCGTATATTTATAGTCTTATTCTCGTTTAATTGTGTTGTTAAAATGTCTCTCAGTAAGCTACAGCAAGCCTATTTCAACTTGCTTTTGACGTTTGTATACTTACGATATAAGCTTTAAATTATTTTCTGCTTTAAACTGAAGCACTTTTGAACTGTTGACGGCCTTTTCAACTTTTTGTTTTGCCTAAGCTTATTTTGTATTTCAAATTATTTTATATGTAAATATTTTTACGTATCAGTAGATCATCGGTTGTTTCAAACATGTTAAAAATAAATGCCCCTATATTTATTCTAGTATTGTAATTATTCTAAAACCTCGGAAAAATAAGTGTAATTAAGTTCTTCTGAATTATAGTATTTTTTAAGTGTAAACACTATATTTATCAAGCTGATTCTGTTTAAAAAAATAAAGCAACATTGGATTAAACTATTTTCTCTTTTAATCAAGATACATAATCAAGCTGTAACAGTTATATAATGATTTAAACAGGTGTCATTTTGTACCTTGAATTAAAGTTTTTTAAAATATGTTTTGCAAACAAATTAACTCAATCATAAGTGGATAATAATGTTTTAAAAAGGAATCAAGAGTATTTAAGAAAAACATGTGTGAATATGCAAATTCTATATATAATTTTAATTTCAAATTTATTAATTTGCCAGCATTAATTTTTTTTTTCTTTTTCTCAAACTAATATTTATTAATCAAATACAATTTTTACATATATATTTAAATGTAAAATGAAGTGCAGAAATTAAAATTCTGACTATTGAGAACAATAAAACACATATCAAACCTTATATTAGTGAGAATCAATCTAATTTTTAAAAATATGTACAAAATGTTAATTTTTAAAATTGTATTTTCATAGAAATGACACAGTAGGGGGAGGGGAACAGAATTTTGAGAAATAGAAAAATTTATATTCTATAAATATTGTTTAACAATTTGTTACGTTACCTCGTCGCGCAAAAGTGATTCTTGTTTCTTCGAGCCAACACCAGACCCGTGTGGTGACCGGGGATGACAGAATAGTCTCACTGTAGCTCATGCATGTCGTAAAAGGCGACTCAAATGGGTACCCAGCGTCTGGGGGTATAGCCGGGCACCCTGCCCCTGGGGATTATATCAGGGGACCTCAGGGACTTACCTTCTTCAGGTAAGTATGGGCTTCACGAACCCGAGGTACCCTAGTGATCTTTCTTTCCCATGGGGTTTACTGTCTTTGGTAAACACGGGTGACGCACTCCCGGGATACCCTAGCGATCTTTCTCTATTTCCGACCCTCCTTCTTGTCAACCACTCATCTATTTTTCACCTTCACGTCTAGACCACAGTTTAATCTTGTTTGGCGCAGCATAGCCATATCTGGCTCTTGCGCCAGTAAACTTTACATTCACTCACTCACTCACTCGAGCCAACACCAGAACCTTGGTTTTACTTTGCAATTCATCTCATCACACGAATACTTTTTAAAAAAATGAATTAATTTCAGAAGTACATGAATAAAGTTGATAAATTCTGTAAATAAACATACAAATATCAATTCTTTTTTATAACATCAGAATTATCTTACGAAGTCTATTGAAAAATAAATATTTAGCTTAGGATTTTTATGAATGAATTGCAAATAAAAATGGAATGTAAATATGTATTTTATGGATTGTAAATAAAAATGTTTAACATGTCAAATAAAAGGACAAGATTATATGCTCAGCCTTATCCTATGGTAAACATTTATACGCGTTTTTTACGATTTAATTTATATTATATATAACTACAGTGTTTGTGTCATGTATCGAAAACAAAATGAATTGTTTTATTTATTCTGTGTAAATGAATGTTGGAGTTCATGCATAGAACAAAATCTGAATATACTACAACAAACATTTATTTAAATTTTTGCAACAATTTTTAGGCCACATTATAAAAAAAAAACCAAAATATGAAAAGATCTGTGTTAAAATCTTAATTATAAGAAAATCAAATTTTGAATTGATAAAAATTAAGTTGTGGTTTCTGCCCTCCCCCCCAAGTCATATGAGTTTAAAACAGATAACGTAAATGTAAGACAATAGTGATAAAACGCCAGATAATCACTTATATGATGAACAGTATTTGGGACGTAATAGGAAGGATGCCTGATGAAATTTGTGTTTAAATTAAAACCATGTTGTTTAAAAATATATATATATGTTCTGAAATATCTTACTCCTGTCATAAAGCATCTGAAATTTAATTCAATTCATTAAAGAATAGTCTGGAGTAAAAGCTATTTTTGTCAACATTTTATTCTGTGCGTATAATTCTTACTTAATGACTGCCACACAGTATTATTGGAACGAAAAACTGATGTACAACAATTGTTCGAAAATGGTAAAACCTTAATATCTTAAAATAAGATATATAATTCTCCATCAATTAAAAAGAACAGTTTAAGTTACATTACACACTTATGAAGTGAAAAAAAAGTAGAATTCTTGTCGAGCATCATTGTTGTAATAGTCATCGATAAAAAAGCGTAACAAAGTAGCTCAAAACTCTTCAAATTTCGCAACACTGTTTTTTAAATACTATAATGTTATTCTATAAAATATCCTCAGCGTCATTCAAAAATATTTATATGTATGAAAATAATTTTCAACACTGATCTATACGAATTAAAGTCTAGAAGTTACTGCAACACACAAATAATTACTCATAAGAAAATTATTTTCTTAACTGACCAATAACAATTCTTAAGATATAATAGAACCTCTCTGAAGATATTACGATATAACCTTTCAAATATTCAATGTTTTAAAAATATTTAAATATTTTTGAATTAATTATCTATTTCAATTTGAAAATTATCAATGAATAAACCAACAAATATTACCAGACAATTTCAACAAATGTTCAAAATGAATATATATTAAACATCTGAAATAATCTTATTAAATAAAATTATTAGCAGAAGTAAAGTAACGTTTTTTTTTAAAATATTAGTAAATCATAGTTAAATTAGGATGCTTTCAATAATGAAAAAAAAAAATTTTGCGTGTAAACAAAATAAATTTCAAGCCATTATTTTAGCTTGTTGATACAAGAATGATTCAATACCTTTCTGCTACAGCAATACGAATTCATATTTAGACAATTATTTTGAAATAAGACATGAAAAAGTTGCGTAATACTTTCTCATTAAATTAAAAAATAATATATATATATATGGAAAAATATAAGATACATTAGTTGTATTTGCAGTTACAAAAGGCATATGACAACCTGGGGCAGTCGAGAAGTCTGAAAATTATTCTGATCAGTTAACCCTTTAACAAAGCAGAAATAATCTTAATACTGTGTTTGAACTTGACGTTCCAAAAGGCCAGTAGTCTTCAAAGGGGGAATTATCTTACATGAACAACGTAATACTTTTGATGGATACTCCAACGCTTTATTTACCTATGAAAAATGCAAGTAAAAGATGTTTTCCATTTAAGTGATTACTTTAATACAGTTAGGACATATTAATGGAAACTGTATTGAATTTAACTCCACAGGTATAATGTATGAAAGATACAGTAAAAGATATTCAGAGCCATGTTTAAACACTTTATTTCTTTTTAATTCGACATTATGTACATAGTATGTTAAACATCAGCTAGAAAAACCAAAGTCAAAATACTTCCATAATATATGTTGTAATAAGAAAGAAACCTATTTTCAAAATATTTCTTAAAAAATTCCTGTAAAGTAAAGAATATATACTCGAAATCATTACTTGGAACAGTTCTATATTAGAAATTAGTTTTATAATACCGATTATATATGTCTATTAATAAAAGTTTAGAATTAGGTAATAAAGTTATTCTGAGTACATATTAAAAAATTTGAGTTATATTCCTTTTATTATACTCCAGTTTTTCAGATATTTTAATTAGTCACAAAGTTTATAGTGTGATAGATAATAACTTTACTATTTTGTTTATATAGCAAGCATCAAGTTTTTTTTATTTTAAATAACTCTCTTCAGTATTTCATTTAAAAAACAAATACATCATAAAATGAAATTCCATACTATGTGTGACCTTCCCTATATCGCAAATTGAATTAAATGTCAAAAATAAATACTAACATATTAAAAATTTTATAAACATTCATCAAACGGTTTTATTGAATGAAGTTTTAAAGAACAGCAATTAAAAAACATTTTTTTTTTATATTAGAATATCACAGTTAAATTAGGACATTTCCATAATTATGACGAAATGTCTGTGAGTGAACCAAACAAATCAGAAAAATCATTTCTGCTTCTTAATAGAAGAATGATACAATACCTTTATGCTGCAGTAATCCGAAATAATTTCAACATTTCTTTTTAAGTAAGACATAAAAAAGATGTATGATAATTTCTCATTCAGTTAAAAAGTAGCATATATAGAAAAATGCAAGTTACTTTAGCATATGAAGCATAACACATTTCTAAATCGCAGTGTAAGCAAACTAATACAAGACTTGTTTACATCGGCGGGTATCACGTTATAAATTTTTTACGTGTTCATGACGTCACAGGAATTTAGCCCATTCGCACAATTCTTCTAGCGTAAACTTTTTAAGATAGTTCCTGTCCTTGTATTTCAGGGGACAAGAACAAAAGCATAGCTATGAAATATGGTTCGGTGAAACCAGATCCTATCGGTTATCCCGGAAATTTGACACTGAATGTGTCTATGGATGTGTTGAAAGATCTTCCTGCTTCCGATTTTCAAATGAAAATGTGCTTAATGAAACTGGAACCAAGGAAAAGGAAAGTACCATGTTTACAAGGTATAGGATCTTGGTAAGCTTTTGAACTATACTCTTTTTAGTATTTCGTTGTAATCAGTAGGGGACTTACAGCTATCGGAAATCTTCTTGAAGGGGCCCTTATTTATAACGATGTAATATCACCACCCAAAATGTCAACACAAATATGTAACTATATTTAACTAAAATTAAATAGTTAAAATGATTTGTAAAACAAAAATTTTTAATATTAAATTGAAAACTATTTACATCTAGCAGATAAGCATACATTTGAAAAAGCTCATTAATCTGCCGTTTTTGATGTTTTAAAAACGTTTCAGCTTATATACACTCATGGACAAAAAAAATTAGCGCACCAAGAAGGAGTCGTCAAAATGAAACGAATTT
>BMAW01024902.1:471127-550650 GCA_019974015.1 Nephila pilipes
ATATATATATATATATATATATATATATATATATATATTTACAGGGTATCTACCAAGTGAATATAACCTTCATCGATGGGTCTTCAAATACACAACTTGGATGCGTTGGAATGGCATTTGAAATAGTATCTTCATATTTGTAAGCATCAAGTTTCGATACCACGAATGTATAGTTATTAATGATAGATTGATGTAATAAATGGAGAGAACTTGTTATGACTTAATGTTTCTAAATAAATTGTTTGCACCTTTGGTGTTTCCTTAATTTCTTCTTTGTATTTTGTTTTCTGCAATTGTTATCAACCTTGTTGTATGAAGCCTGCCACAAATAGGGTATTGTATTATTCTTGCGTGATGTTAAAGAAAAAGTGTTATTGTGGCTATCAGTATTTTCAATATTCTTTATAATAATTATATTTTTCAGCTAGTTTTAATTGAAATCTCTTTAGTTTTTAGTTGGTGTCAATCAAAACTTTTCTATTATTTTTAATCAATATATTATTTTCAAAATGTTCGCACAGTTGCTTTTTTGACAAAAATTTAAAATGTTTACCTTTTTGTAAATATTAGAGTTCTTACAAAAATAGTCATAATATAAGTCTCTAACTGGAATTCTTTAGTAGCGTAATATCCCCAGTGGGATGAGCTGCGCCAGATATTGATAAAAAAAATTCCTGATAAGTTTAAGACAATCTGGATGGGATTTCCTAATCAAAAGATTCCAAAGATCAATATGAGAAAATGCAGGAAATATTCTTAAAAATACGAAAGTAGAAAAAAGACCTAAGTATGATAATAAAACGAGAAAAAATGTACAAATCTTCAAAGGTGTGGATGCAGTCATTCAACAAACAAAACATCTAGTGTTGGATCAAATGTTTCCTATTTGTATATAAAACCCAAGCCTCCACAAGAATATGTTAGACAGTCAAAGGATAAATGCAATGAAGGAACTCAGGGACACCCCAAAATAAATATACACGTGAGTCTTACATGTGTACACAGTCTTGAAATAATGACACCATGTTTTCGAGGTGATGCTGAAGGGCAAACAATTATTCTTGTTTTTTTATGATGAGTAGTTTATTTCTAGTCTGTGTATCTCGTGTTTCCTGGTGGCCGCGATAGTCTAGTGGTTATCGCGGACAGGAGGTCGATGGTTTTTGTCGAATCGGGGGTTCGAGCCCTGATGCCAAGAAACACCCGGTGCATAGCCGGGGCTGATGCACATTAAATATGTCGTGGCTCAAAGTACCCCCAATGGCGTGGTGTGGAAGTTAGGAGAGGAAGGTGCCAGCTCAGGAATCAAGGCTCAAAATTACGAGATCCATCGCCAGTAGCTCTCGTGTTACTTCTCAAAGCGACGATAATAAACAATCGCTTCACATCATCCATAATTCCTGCCACTGACATCTGACAATTGATTTTACCACATTCTTCAAATCAATAAATGGGATAGAAATATTTAGAGAATATGCTTCAGATTTTGCTGCAGCCAAATCGTTGCCCTTAATACCAGGATGGTTCGGTATCCAACAATCTCGAATGTCACAGCCCTTTTGAGTTAAAAACCATACTGAGGACCTTTTTGACAAGAAAATTAGACTGAAAGAATGATTTTGGAGATATTAAAACACTATCAGTGTCAGAGTTAATGATAAAGTGCTGATGAGATTGACAAGAGATGTAATGCAATGCTCTCTTCTTTAACTGCTAGAATTTCAGTTGCAAAAATTAAATATGAGCTTTGTAATTATTTGATGTACAAGAACTCGTATTGTAGTGGCTATAAATATACCCAACATAAACAGCAGTTTTTGGGATCCGTATGAGTAAATATTCCAGTAGCTCAAAAATGAGGAATGGCATTTAGCAAAGAATATATTATAAATTTGAAATTCTATGTTAGTTTTTACAAAGCCTTGAAAGGCCTTATGAAAGGAATCTTAAAAGCCCTCTAAGGGAGCACATTGTAGGATCTGTTTGTTAAACGCAAATATCCTGAATATTCGTTCCAGTTAGTATTTTTCGAGCTCCAACGCAAGGGATATATGAAGGACGATAAAGGTCGAGGCATTCACATACTCTCTGTTATGTGTAGAAAGACATTAGGGGTGGTGAGGATAAGAAAGAAAATTGTAATATAAAATTAATAGCAACTGTGTTGACGAATGGGAAAAAGGGATGATTCATAACACTCAACATAAAGACTCTATACAGGGAAGGTTCTAAAAGCACCAGAGTAAATTTTGAGTGCAGAATAATGCATTGTATTGCGTTTCCGTAAGACAGAAACATGAACAGAATCGTTCAGAACTTTTAGTAGAATTAATGTACTTTTTCGGACTTCGTACATATATAAAAAAGTATGAGACAAAAAAATTACTTTTCGGCCGAAATAAATTCCTAAAAACTTACAGAGTCCACAATGTTTATTCGGGATGAGTCAAGAAATGTTCAGATTCTGGATCTGTAGGGAATGCAAGACATTTTGTGGAGTGAGAAAACAGCCAACGAAAGGAATGGAGGCCCATTTCGTTGAATTCAATAATTCTTTAGCATGACAACCTCTTGGCAACAAGTCAGCTGTATTTTACTTGTCATCATAATACCTCTAATCCAACTAGTCAATATGTTCCTGAATTTTCGTAGCCACAAATGGCTTCCGATTGTGGGTAAATCCATTGATCCAATGGAGAACAATGGTCGAGTCAGACCAAAGGAACACTTTTCTAATTTTTGGAAAGAGTTCCGACAAATATTTTACTAATCTAGATACAATCGACTCAGCTTAAGTGTCAGTCTCGACATAGTCAATTGTTTCAAGAGTACCTCTCTTGATTCGAACATAATGTCACGTATATAAGGACTTGCAGGTAATAAAATGTAGGCTACAATATGCTCAAACCAAAAATGTGCTACAGACCCATAGTATGCAGGATTGGAGTCTCAAAATACTCGAATATTATCAAAACTTAGTTCCTTGTTTGAAAAATATCTGGAAATTTTGAATTCTGATAGAAACCGATTTTCTCTTTATACCACTACCTAGCCCTTTCGTTCAAAGACATTTGATGCACACGACAAAAGGAGGAATAAAATCCAAATGGATTAAAAATCTGAGCCGTTGATTTGAGAATAGTCCTTTTAGTACAGCGAAGTATGACAACAGGTATTATAATTCAAGTCTCAAATTGTCTCTATAATTGAGCCAAATCAATCCAAGAACTTTTAAATCTGAGTCTGCGTATTTGTTTTCTCCAAATTTTACGGTACTGTTTTACTATTTTTGCATCAATTCGGGAAGTTTATTTCAATTTTTTTAAAGTTTAATCCGGCATTTTTTTTTATCGTTACAACTTTCGTTGATAATTTACTGTTGGACTGCTTCTAGCATGAATGCATGATGTGATACGGTCGAGCATTGAGGCATACAAGCCCCATATGTGTCCTGCAAAATCTCGTTCCAAGGTTGCTGTAAAAGTGACTTAAATCGACTAAACTCGGGGGTTGTCCAACTTGCCATCCTACATGATCCCAGATAAACTCGATCGGTGACAAATCTGAGGATCTCACTGGCCAAGGAAGGGTGGAAATGTAGCGGATGCAGTCCTGTGAAAGCTTCGTAGTGTGTGGGGGCGAGCATTGACCTGTTGAAAAATGGCTCCTGGAAGCCCTTATATGAGTGGCAACACATGTGGCTGAAGAATGTCACGAACATATCCCAGGAATGTTATGGTGCCGTAAATCAATATTAGGGGTAACTGTGTGTCATATGTGATGACACTCCATACCATCAGACCAGTCGTGGGAGAGGTATGCCACTGTACAGCGAAGGCAGGATTCAGAAGTTGATCACGGGGCCTCCACACACGTACACGATTGTCATCATTGCTGAGATTGAATCTGGATTCGTCACTAAGAACGACTTGATTCTATTCTGTTGCAGTCCAATCCCTTCGAGCACTTAGTTTAGTTTAGTTTTTATTAACGTCGCACTAGAAGCAACACGAGGGCTATTGGCGACGGACCTCGTAATTTTGAACCACGGTCAAGTGACGAGGACGACACCTGAGCTGGCACCCCCTCTCCAAACATCCACACCACGCCAACGGGAGGACTTTGGGCCCCGAACAGATTTAACGTGCATCAGCCCCGGCTACACGGCGGGTCTTTGGTGGCCAAGGATCGAACCCGCGACTGAACGAAAACCGCCAGCCGCTATCCACGACCTTGACCACTAGGCTACCGCGCCCCCCCCTTCGAGCACTACACCACTCCAAACGGAGGCGACGGTAAGCGGCAGTACACGTAATGTCAACCAGGCGTCTTTCGATAGTACAGACTGACACAGAGGCCCGTTGTGAAGAGGCTGCCTGTGTATGGATAGTGGACCATGAGACAATTGGCGCTATACGAGCGTGTCGTATAATATGAGAGTCTTTTCGACTATTGGTCTATCGAGGGTGTCCTGGGCCTGGTCTTTGTGTAGATGACATCTCTCGGATCCACTGGTCCCAACACCTCCTCTCAGTAAAGTCAGAATGGCCTAGGTGGCGAGCAACTCGCCGAGCTGGCCACCCGGTTTCCATCATACCTATGATTCTTCCTCTCTCGAACTCTGACAGTTGCTCATATTGTCCCCGAAGGCGGCGTACTGACATTTCTAGTTAAAAAGCTTCCCTATACAACATATTAAATACACGCAAACAAGCTCCATTTATCTGTTTCATAATCCAAGAAAGAGGAAGTTCACCTCCCTCTAGTGGCATTAAGCAATGCGCAATCACGCTGCATTTCTAATCATTTACATATCTGCTTGACACGTATCTTCCTGTCAAGTTTAGTGACAATCCCCCTCTTACTTCTTGGTGCGAAAAGTTTTATGGCATGAGTGTATATCGGACCACATACATTTCAATGTTACGGTCTTTAAAGTACAAGAATTGCAAATAATCCTGATCACTCTCATGATTTTTTATGTGCTGAAATGTCTTCCCATAATTATCAGAGAATGCAGTCTTATGACTATGGAAATTGAAAATCAAATCTGAGAGAGAAGACCATTTAGACAACCATTCAGGGAAAAATAGTTCTTCGACGATGTGTATTGTATATAATCCTAACTTTAGTCTTTAAGTTATTCTCTTAACCATTGGCTTTTTAACCAGAAGTAATACTAACTTTTGCTAACAGACAGATCTCGTTATTGTAATTGCCCTAATTGAATTCCAAAATTTTGATTCATGTCAACCATCCGCGAATGTCAAATTGTTTTCAAATTCTTTAACAAATTCAAAATCATGTTATGTTTCCCTTTCAGCAATTTTTTTATGGGAATTCCCATAAAATTTTAAAACACCGATTCAAATTATCCTCAACTCAAACGTAATAGCATGCAACTAGTTTGTCCACGATGATATTCAGCTGCCCACCTCAAATAATATCGCCAAATCTAGTTTTCAGGACAAATAATTATTTTTTTTCTAATGGGTGCATCCCGCATTATTTGCAGAGAAAGCAAGCAAAAGCTCGATTTTTTCGTTACCAGTGTCTGCTGGTTCAAAAGCGTTGACTTCCCTTAACATTTTTATTTTGTTCAATCCTTAATGGGTGACCAACGCTTCGATTGCATATACGTTGTTTGTGTTATGAGGGTTAATTAGACTCCATGTAAATAATTCAAAGGCCGAATGATTGGAAATTCTTTTTCCAAATGAATAAATTTCCAAATAGTTTCCCCCTTCGTTTTTAAGTTAAGTGCTGTGGCAAAAATACCCGTTCACTCCCGAATCCAAAAATATTCTTACACTCGAAGTTTTGCTTTTTGATGACACTTGAAAGATTGTAAAATAGCCGAATTAGATTATTTTAAATCATATGTGCGTCGTTTTCTTTTGTTCGGAGTATGATTTGGGGTTTGGTTTTTTCGTGCAAAATAATTTGTTTTGCAGAAAACTAGTTACATTTTTCGCAAATAATTTAACAATACCTTGATAAATATTTAAAAAACTTGTGTAATCTGCCTTCCTTCTTTAATTTAGCTAATTTATTATCATCAGATAAATTTTTACATTGTGATCCATAATGCTGATTGCTTTTGCAAATTATGGACGCAGTTGTGTTCAAAGCTGAAGCTGAGGGAGTGTTATATTTCCCATGAGGATGCAGTTGTTTATAGTTGTTGATAGATACGAGTCATTACTGATACTCGTACGACATAGAAATAATTTCCAATTACATTAAAACCGCTTTCTCTACATTCGATCACCTTTTTTAGGAATGAGATTTATTCAATTATGACATTTTCGGTAAGATCGCTCTAAATGAAATTCAAGAGCTAAATACGAGGGCAGTAGTTTAAGAATAGGATTTAACAGATGCCCATAAGAGGTAAAGTTACACACACACAGCATTCAAATTTCTTACAAACATCAAATAAACAATACTTTTGTTTTCTTGCCATAACGACCCTCAACAATTCCAAACACTGTTCATGATTTTCTTTATTTATCCAGGAACTTCATTATAAACTTTCCCGAATATTAAATATTTCATGTAAGGAAATTTTTCCATTTTTGACAAAGAGAGGTTTTTACGTTTGGGATGGGGGAGATGAAATTTGTAACTACTATGTAATTGTATTGATGGTTTTTGACTGTATTAAATTAACATTCTGTTTGATGTAGTTATTTAAATAAATTTTTGCTCATTTTATTAAATTTTTGTACTTTTGATAATATTTGTAATTTGATTTTTGGTTATATTTTAACTATTTGGTTGTTCTTTTAATTGAATAAAGTGTTTTAGGTGTTTGTTTGTTTTTTCAACATAAATTTTTAAAAGGTTTTAGTTTATAATCTGTATTTTATATGATCTTTAGAAAATGCTGAAGTCAATCCCTGAATGCAACAAAAGAAAATTACGATATACTGTTTTAAAGTTTTCTTAAATCATACAAAAAATTACAAAACAATTTCCAAACTTGTTTAAAATTTTGTCCATATATGTAGTTTATTAAATTACATTAGTTATTATTATAGTATAAATACTATATAATTTTCCAACACACAGCAATGAAACTGTAGCGCTTCCGGATATTATATATATATATATATATATATATATATATATATATATATGGGAATAATCTCTTCTCAGCATGATCCTCAAGTTTAATTAATTACTCCAAAAAAGGGCAACATTACCAGCACTACAAGTGGTTCACAATAAATCCAAAACAAATGGAACGACTTGTTAAATACAAATTACAAGATATATTTGAGGTGATTATTTACAAAATATGTTACATAATTTCTCTCGCTTATTCCCGAATACGCCTGTATTAATCCAGAACTCCCTTTCCGATTCGTGGTTTTACATAATGAATATAAAAGATAAAAAGAAAACAGCTCAACACAATTTCCTATCGTCCACAACTGATACTTGGTACAGACAGCGGAGCAATGCAAGATTGCAGTATAAAGGACGAGAGGTTCTGCTAAGACATTCACTGAAAGTTGAAAGAAATTTGTACATGTAATTTGGTTAGAACTTATCTGGCATGGTTAAAATGCATGCGGTATGTTGGTAAGCTTTAGTGTGACAAAAGTTTGGATTAGATAAAAGTGTTGTTTCATGTGCTGGGAAAACCTTCCAAGACAAAATTATGTGTGAAAGGTTGGCACGGTCAGACACGAAGAACAACATCAATTGATGAACAATGTATCGTCTTGCAAAGAAAAAAAATAGATACCAGTCAGTGGTAATATTGTTCAGCAGCTGCCTACGGGAACGAAAAGATAAATTTCGAAATTTACTGAGGTCAGACGCCTTCATAAAAGTGACTTATTCGCCTGCCATCCTTAACGCTGCATCCCATTAATCCAGTCTTTGTTATTTAAAACATTGCTTTAAAGAACATAAAGACTGGATATCTGATGATCAGAGTCACATCTTCTTTAATAGATTATAATCTATTCAGTATCACAAGCGATCCTCTACACCAGTTGATATGGAGAGAGGTAAGGATACGTGTTTATCATCCTCAGAAAAATAGCGTTAAGGTTGCGTGCTCGTCTGAGGAGGCATTATGATTACCGGGCAAACTGAAATCAAAATTTTTGATGGAGGTACAATTAACATATTATTATCGTCAGCAAGTGACCCCCCTCCCTGGTCGGGTGCGTCTTTTCCGAGGTGCCAATAGAGCAAGTTTCGTTTTTACGGACGATAACACAAGGTCACATTGGATTCTCGTTGTTATATAATTACTTTTAAGAATAGATATCACTAGAATGGATTAGCCATCGTCCTTAACTGATTTAAATCTCATAGAACATGTATGGGATGCTTTTGAGAGACACCTTATAGCACAAATGCATCCACCGGAGCTCACATAAAAACTGAAACTGATGTTCATTGGGAATGGGCTACTTCAAATCAACAAATGTTGGATAATCGGGAGTTGAGTATGGAGAAGCGGTGCCAAGTAACTACCACAGTTAAGAAGTCACATAAAGTACTAAGGGACATCTGCTTGCTTTTCTCGTTCTGTAGTAGACAGGCCGTGGTAGCATCGCAAGCTTGAGGCCAGCCTTGTTTGAAGTGGATTTTTATAAGGAGTGCCTAGCCCTAAGGTATTTTAATCTCTGATCTGAGTTTAACCTGATTGTTTTCCAAATTGCCCATGATTAAGAAACGGATGTTTGCATATTGTAAAATTTAATTAAATTAAAGGACACATGAGTATTTAAAATAAGTCTTTAAATTAGGAAACAGTTATATGAAAAATAGGTAATCTTGAGATAATAAACTATTGTATTTTGAGAGTCAGGGTGAAAAGCGAGCATAATTCTGTACAGAGGGGTGGGTGAATCAAATATTGGTACCACTAAAGTCACGCTGAGTAGAGAGGCTGATGCAAGTTAAAACTGCATAGCTCAGGTGTCGTGCTAGAATGCTTTGTTTATCCTTTAAGAACAAAATATTCTCAGTATATCTTGAATTTCACGTCTCTCATGGAATTTCTTGTGGAATTAAGCAAAAACTGCTTTTTTTGTCATAAGTTTTTCACATCATTCTGTAATTAAACACAATTTTTTATGCGATGTAATTCATCTAATTTACAAGTATATGCATTATAATGACGGGCTATTCACGTTCCTTTATTAAGTTCATTCGGGACTCGTATAATTTAAATTACCAACTATAAAACCTGATCCAATCAAATGAAACTGATTACACAAATTAGACTAATGAAGTGAGAGTGAAACACGGATGTACAAGGTGCGGTTAAAATGGACTGATCATGCTATAGACAAAAGTATCAAAATCAGACGAGATGTCATGTGGCCGAGTCATATGACATCTCTTTCCATTCTAGAGCCAACTGTAGATCCCTTAATTTGGCTTTGACCTTTGTTCGCATCGGACCTTACACCTACTGTACATTAAAACATTTTATAGTGTTTTAAAGTTAACTTTCTTCTAAGAATACGCCACAGAAACTCAATCTTTGTTAAAAGAGGTATACAGCGATGAGTGTTTATCACTCACTAAGGTTTTTGAGTTGTTTAAACGGTTTAAAGAAAGACGAGAAGAGATTGAAGATGACCTACGTCCAGGACAACTAATCACGTCTACAACAGACGAAAATATTGAAAAAAACATTTTGATCCAGAAAAACTGTCGGTAGTGTATTCACGCAGTTGCTGCTTGACAAATTTTGTGTGAATTGTGGAAAAATAAGTTTTGCATTCTTCTTAAGGCAACGCCCCGGCTCTTACTACAATGTCTATCAAGTCGTTTTTGGCCAAGCACATGATCCCCGTGTTGGTATGGCGGCTTCCCACAACCTATTTGACTAAGGAGCTGTAAGCAGATTTAAAGAAAAGGAGGGAACGACCTATTCCCTCTCACTTGCTTCGCAGATTCCGGACCTGGGAAGGTTAAGTTTTGACCTTCGGTTAAAGTAGGGAAAGTTAAGTTTTAAAGTTGTGAATGTTAAGTTTGAAATAAATGAATAGTTTTTTTGCCTCTCGCACACCATCTGAAAGGAAATTATGGGGTATGTATGGTTTTATCAACACACCCTTTCCCATAAGCTGGTGACCCATTGAAGGTATAAGAGTTTGCGACTCTTGGAAAGGCTAATTGGATGCTGAGGAACCTACCGTTAAGCTTTAGAGCATTGAAGTAAGCTGGAAAGATATGTTGACCGACGAAAACTCCTTGAGATCTTGAATTGTTAACGTCCCTATCCATGGTTCGAACCTCTAAGGCAGGAAATTGGTCGGTATTTTTTTTTTTTTTTTCTTTTTGTAGCTTATAGTCGCTTTGAGATGTCGATTTAGCCACATCTGGCTCTTGCGCCAGTGGCCTTTACATTCTCATACTCACTCAGATTGAGATGTCGCTTGAAAGTAAGGAGGGAACAGATACTAAAAGTGAAGTAATTGTGGGTTCAAATACCGGTTGTGACAGAGTTACTGTTAAGGTTCCCAGTTTTTGGCCTCGTAATGTAAAGCTTTTTTTTTATGCAGCTTAAAGCTAGTTTTAGGTTAGCTGGCATTACTGTTGAGCAAACTAAATTTGATCATTTGGTTGCATCACTGGATCCTGAAACTCTTTCGCATGCTACGGATATAGTGTGAGAACCGCCCCCGTGTCCTTATACAGCACTTAAAAACCGCTTACTAGAGCAGTTTGAAGGATCGCAAAACGGGAAGACTAAAACTCTAATTGAGGATTTGGAATTAGGCGATAGATCCCCTTCTTTATAGCTTAGACAAATGAGCGAGTTGAGTGAAAACCATGTAAACGAATCTTTTTTTAAGAACATCTGGATGAGACGTTTACTATTGCAAGTTCAAGCCGTTTTACAGTGGCACAAACAATTGAGGATACACCTTACTTTTACTTGATAAATCCAACTTTCAATCAAAATAACACCTTAACCAGAAGTGCAAACGAATTTTTATTCTTAGACATAACAAAAGGTTTAATTAACAGTAAAAATAAAGAAAAATCAACGACAAAATTCTAAAATAAAACTTTTTAGAGGCATTTCAAATAAACATAAGCAGATTTTTACCTCAAAAAAATTGAGGATACACAAATGAAATTTTACCACTTGATTTCTTTTTGCTTGCTACTAATAATCTAAGTTTGGGAAATTTTATTCTAAACTTTTTCAACTGTTATTTCTGTCTTTTGAAGTTGGTTATGAGAATATAAAGCTGTAATTTTAAATGGCTCCTTGGAAAGAGACTAGTATTGATGTAAGAAAATTTATATTAAGGTTATTTAAGAAGGGGAAATCTTATCGTGAAATAGCGGAAATTGTCGGTAGAAGTCACTCATGTGTCCAGAAAATCATTCGGAAATTTAAACGCGATGGATTAATTCAAAATAAGAGTGGAAGAGGAAGGAAAAGTATTCTGAGTGATGTAGCTAAAAGGCAAATTTTAAAAGATATCAAGATTAATCCTAAACTGAGTGCAGTCAAACTAGCTGCAGAAACTTCTCAAATAATCTGCAGAAGTGTAAGTGCTGAAACTGTGAGAAATGTGATTAGACATGCTGGATATAGCAGTCGAGTAGCTAGAAAGAAACCTTTCATAAGCTTACAAAATCAGAAAAAGCGTTTGGAGTTTGCAAAAACTCATCAGTTGAAGACAGAAAACTTTTGGAAGAAAGTTATATTTAGTGATGAAAGTAAATTCAACATTTTTGGAAGCGATGGTCGTCACACCGTTTGGAGAAAGCCGAACACCGCTTTGGATCCAAAAAATTTACGTCCTACAGTTAAACATAGTGGTGGCTCCGTCATGGTTTGGGGTTGTATGGCTGCAAATGGGGTAGGAAATTTAGTTTTTATAGATGGTATAATGGATCATAAGCTTTATATAGACATACTCCACAACAATCTTAAAGAAAGTGCACAAAAATTGGGTTTAGATGGAAATTTTATATTTCAGCACGACAACGACCCCAAACACACGGCACGTAATGTCAAAATGTGGTGTCTTTTTCATTGTAAACAGCAACTGCACACACCGCCACAGTCCCCCGACATCAATGTCATAGAAAATTTGTGGGCCACACTAGAAACAGCGGTCCAAAAACACCAGATTAGAAACAAAGCCCATTTAAAGCAAGTGTTACAAGAAG
The DNA here is from genome assembly GCA_019974015.1 of Nephila pilipes. NCBI lineage: Eukaryota > Metazoa > Arthropoda > Arachnida > Araneae > Nephilidae > Nephila > Nephila pilipes. Next base: position 483,302 of record BMAW01024902.1, read on the forward strand.
AATGGGATAAAATATCTCCAGATACCACTAAAAAAACTGGTCGAATCGGTACCAAGACGTTTGGAGGACATTATAAAAGCCAAAGGACATGCAACAAAATACTGATACTGTCTATGCATGTAATATATCGAAAAAATTTCATTGGTGTATCCTTAATTTTTTGAGGTAAGGATCTGCCTATGTTTACTTCAAATATTTGTGAAACTTTTAATTTTAGATATTTTTTTGTTGATTTTCGTTATTTTTACTGTAAATTAACCCTTTTATTACGTGTAAAAATAAAAATACGTCTTCTATTCTAGTTAATGTGTTATTTTCATTAAAAGTTGGATTTATCAAGTGAAAGTAAGGTGTATCCTCAATTGTTTGAGCCACTGTAGCTGTTAGTTCAGAGAGCCTTCACAAGTTAGCGGAAATGGCTGACAAAATCATTGAGTTTTCGCAGGGCAGTATAAATTCTGTTTCTGATGATAATTCGAGTTCTGGTCACGTTAGCCGTTGAGATGAACAATTGTTTAAGATGCAACAACAGTTAGATGAACTCTCGAGATTGGTTAGGTCGGGTTCAAGACATGCATCCCCCAAACCACAACGTAGACTAAGTCCATCAGTATCTAGCGAGCTAGTGCTAGAAACCGGGAAGGTTAGCAGTACTGGTACCATTTTAGGTATCGAGAAAAGGCGAAACGTTGCATACCTCCTTGTGCATTTGAACAAAAAAAAACTTGAATCACTCACAGGAGTAGCGAAGACTTCTGTTTTGAGAGGTGAAAGTCGCAGGCTTTTTGTGAATGATGTAAACAATCATATCGGTTTTCTAGTTGATACAGGTAGTGATGTTTCCCGTTATCCTAAATCATATGTAACTAAAGATAATGGGAAAAGTGATTTCTTTTTATACGCGGCTAATGGTTATAAAATTGCAACTTTCGGTTCTAAATTATTGACACTTGATTTAGGGTTAAGACGTAATTTACAATGGCCTTTCATTGTCGCTGAGGTTACCAAGCCTATTATCGGTGCGGACTTTCTAGAACATTTTGGTTTACTGGTGGATTTGAGAAAACACTGTTTGGTTGATCCTTTAACTGATTGAAAAGCTAGGGGCAAAACTACTTTAAGTAATGTCCCAGTAGTAAAAACCATTATCGGGAATTCCGAATACTGGGATCTTTTGCGTAAGTTTAAAGAGATTACACAGTTGAACGTTTCCCCTAAAAATACAATTAAGCACGATACAGTACGTTTCATCCCTACTGTTGGACCCCCCAATTGTGCAAAAAGCTCGTCGGTTAAATCCGGCTCAATTCAAAATCGCAAAACAAGAATTTGAGTATATGATGGAGAGGAGTATTTGCAGGCCATCTAAAAGTAATTGGTCAAGTCCCTTGCATATGGTTCCCAAAGGATCATCAGATTGGAGACCTACGGGAGATTACAGGGCTTTAAATTGTATCACAATACCCGATAAATACCCTATCCCTCACATTCAAGATTGTATGTATATGTTAAAAGGAAAGAAGGTATTTTCAAAAATAGATTTGGTACGTGCTTATCACCAATTAAGTGCATACATTTGGGTATATATGTGCATCCTCCAGATATACCCAAAACAGCCATTATTACACCTTTCGGACTTTTCGAATTTCCATTTTTAATCTTTGGTCTTCGTTCTGCCGCGCAGACTTTCCAAAGGTTCATTAATAAGGTTTTGAGAGGACTCGATTATTTTTTCCCTTACTTGGATAAAATCCTAATTGCCAGTGAAAACCATATCGAGCTCAAAATGCATTTGGAAGAAGTTTTCACATGATTTAAAAATTATGGTATCGTGTTGAACGAGTCCAAATGTGACTTTGGTAAAAACACATTAGATTTTCAGGGGCATACAATTAATGACAAAGGATGTACTCCTCATAGTGAAAATGTTCAAGCAATTGTACATTTCTCAAAAACCGTTAGTATTTCTGACTTGCATCGTTTTTTAGTATGGTAAATTAATACCATAGGTTCATTCCAGATATTGCATCTATTTTGTCACCGTTGAATAGGCTGTTAATCGGTGCAAGAAAACGTGACAAAAAAGTGTGGTTCAGTGGAATCCGGAAAGGGAGAAAAGCTTTGAGGAGATTAAAAAAATTATGGCGAACGCAAAGCTATTATACCATCCTTCTGTGGATGCAAAATCAGCGTTGGTTACAGACTGCAGTGATTTTGCTATGGGAGGAGTCCTCCAAGAAATTTCTTCTGATGGTCCTAGACCTCTCGGTTCCTTTTCGAAGTTATCATCTGCACATTATAAATATTCCACTTACGACTGAGAAATATTGGCAGCGTACATTGTCATACAGCACTTTTGACATTTGTTGGAAGCTCGTATTTTTATATAGTACATAGACCATAAACCTTTAATCTTCGCGTTTTCACAGAAACATGAAAAGGCCCCTCCCAGACGATTGAGACAATCAGATTTTATTTCACAATTTACTACTGACATTCGATACTTTCCAGGTAAGGGTAATGTCGTAGCTGACACTTTGTCTAGAATTAGTGAAATACGGTTTTCATCTTTGTCGAATTTGGAGTTATGGTCTAACTTTCAAGAAAGGGACGAGGATAAATCAATTTTGGAAGGTAGCACGGAATTCAGAGGTAAGTTGATAAAAATACAAATGCCTGATGGCGCTAAATCGCTATACGCGGATAGTTGTACAGGCGTAAACAGGTTCTATGTTCCTCATCAGTTAAGACGAAAAGTTTTTAACGAGTTGCATAGTTTGTCACACCCAGGGATGCGCAGTACTAAGCACCTCATAGAACTGAAATACGTTTGGCCGGGTACGAATAAGGATATAGGCGTATGGTGTAAAACTTGCATCGATTGTCAGCAATCTAAAGTGCACTTGCATACTAAGACCCCTTTGGTGCAATTCCTTGTACCTGACGAGAGGTTCTCTCACATCCATTTGGACATAATTAAGTTACCTCTTGTGCGTGGATATAGGTATTGCCTTACCATGATAAATAGATTTACAAGGTGGCCCGAAGCATCTCAAATGACTGATATGGAAGCGGACACCGTAGCTAGAGCGTTTGTAAAAACTTGGGTTTCTCGATTCGGCATGCCTCAAATGTTGACTTGCGATAGGGGCGGCAATTTGAATCGAGTCTTTTAGAGGATTTTTCAAAATTTCTTGGTATTCATCTAACTCGTACTGTTTCTAATACCCCACAGTGCAACGGAATGATCGAACGCCTAAATCGAACATTGAAACAAGCTTTGACTTGCCATCAAGGAGATTGGTTGGATGCACTGCCTTTTGGATTTCCGGACAGTCTTGAGGGAAGATCTTAATTAGCTGAATTAGACTACGGATAAAGTCTTCGTCTTCCTGGTCAACTGTACGAGGAGAAAAATATTGATAGATGTCCTGACTACGTTAGTATGGTTACAACGGCTGATCAGAACTATCAGTCCTGCCCTTCCTCTACGTGACGGCCCTCAATGAATCTACGTTCCTAAAGATTTTGCAAACATGTAGTCATGTTCTTCGTCCGCCGGCCTCCATTCAAGAAACCATTATGGATGCCTTATGAAGGTTCATTCAAGATGGTTCGTCGCCTTCCAAAGGATTTCATCGTCCTTATTAAGGGACGAGCGTCTTATTGCTATGGATCGTTTGAAACCAGCATTCATTTTGGACGCATCGAATGAACCGTTGGAACAGGAGCAACAGGCTTATCGTACAGGAGTTTCAACTCCCGTCGCGAGACTGGAGGGGGAATCATGTGGCGGCTTCCTATGTCATTTTTGACTGCGGAGCTGTAAGAAGATTTAAAAAGGAGGGAACGACCTTTAAAAAAAAAAAAAAAAGCGAGACTTGAGACTGTTCAAGCTGTAAAAGAAATGCAACAGAGATCATGAGCACGCTTTCCGAAAATGACTTTAATCACTGCTTTGTGCAATGTAAAATTCGCATGGAGCAGTGTAGGGTAGTATATTGAAAAAGGGATGTTAAAAAATAAAGGTTTTTATAGCATTAATCCAGATTTTTTAAAGTCTTATCTTGTATTGGATATGCCAAAGTTAGTAGATAGGAAGCAGGTTTGAGAAAAAATTTAACAGTGCATGGAATATAACACATCGATCAATAACTCCCGAGTCTAACATTGAAAACAACATTTTTTTTGCAAAATTTTTTTTTATTCATCAACATAACACCTTTTGTTAATCACCTTTTAGGGTGATACAATCGTTCAACTTATCAAATCTTTTTTTTTTTTGTTTCCCATTTTTTTTTTTTTTTCTTTTTTTCGCAAGAAATCTTTTTTGTTGCGAGTAAATAGCGATAAACAGCTTTTGAATCATCGACCTGTTGTTTTTGTTCCATCGACAATCGCGGCACCAATTTGCCTTTTTCACTTCACTTCAAAAAACCTTTTTCCTGGTCCGATCAACTTAAAATTTTGACACGTTTCAAGCAAAGGTTAGTACTCTAGAAAGACCTGGTTACTGGTTTACTACGAGCGCCATCTCTGGGTTAGTCTCGGGAGTTATTGATCGATGTGTTACTTGTGCATGTGTGACATTGCTAGAGCAAAGATCCAAATCTGCCTCATAAAAACTGAACCTTTAACATTAACACCATGATCATATACTAGAAAGAAACTTGATATTTAAAATGTAAAATTTGTTAGTTAGCTTGAAGAGGGCCCATGAACTGATAAAAGATAATCTTCTTTAATTGCATAAATGATTCATCTTGTTGAAATTGGCAATTAACTGGTTGGCTGGTTTGTGATTTAAGATGATGTAAGAGATAATTAGGTTATTACCTATATATATATATATATATATATATATATATATATATATATATATATATATATATATACATATATATGCACTAGTAAAGGAACCATCACAGTATATTTAATACACTAGTTAATTTTACATAATTCTAATTAACCATCCTGTGATAATGATTTAAAATACCAATTTGTGGAAAATCCTATGTCATCAGCCCATGCATCATGAAAAATTATTTCCTTTAATTGCTTATATCTCATTTAATATTTTCATTTCAAATTTTAATATAATGTTTTTCTTGTAATTAATGTACCTTTTGCTATTCATGTAAAATTTTCCCAATAAGCAGCTTTAAAAAACATGTATGATATGTAAGGTAACAAACTCTCAGTTACTACAGATGTGTTTAGGCAACCATTTAAAGTAGCAAAAAATCAATACATTTTTTAAATTTCTATTTAGATGAACCACAAAAAAATTTCATTCTGAAAACATAAAGCGATATGACTTTTTATATGTATTGTTTCCACGATCAAAATAAAGAATCATCTTATATTTTAAAAATTTAAGCTTAACCTTTAAACATCGGCGGTACATATGCTGTACCAAATATTTTTTTTTCGCTCGCTTCGGCTCCGGTACAACTGTTCTTTCCCCCTTTTTTCCCAGCCGACCCCTTTACAACTTTCCCTGGCCCTTTTTACGACTTTTCTTCTATTGTCCGTAATTGGGTGAGAATATTTTTCGCCAACATTACCAGTTGTGAGCGAATTCCTTATCATTGGAATTCCTTATCAACAACCAAATTCGAAAAAATACTCCATTAGATGACTTTATGCTGTCTATGATCGATTGAATTTTCTTTTCTCTTGTTTTTTCTTCGAATTTTTAGAATGAATCTGAAATTTCTCGCAGAAATAGAGATTGAGAATTCGATGAAAGATTCAGATGAAGAAATTGTGTTGATAAGACACCCAAAAAAAATCTGATGGTGACATAGCAAAGTCTAAAAGAATTTAGAATGAATTTAATAACATCTCTGATAGGAAAATTAAATCATAAAATTGCAGAGCCTTCAGTAATAAAAAAAATGAAGACAAATGATAATAAATTTTCTCATTGGCCAATTGACGAAAAGAAAAGAAAGTACGCATATTGTGCGAAAAAGAATGTACAAAAAAAGATCTATTATCTGTAAGGCATGCAATTTGGCTCTTTGTAATGACCAGAACTGTTTCGAATAATAACACACAATTTATTTAAAAATCTCTTAACACATATACCAATAAAAAAACAAAAGACTAGAATAAAAAAGATTAAAACTTATATATTTTTAATAAAAAGAAAAGGAAAAAAATAAACAAAAAAAGCTCTTTTAGGAGCCAAAAATTTAAAAAGTAGAATTCACTTTACATTCTTACAACAAAAACAAAAAAAATATTAAAAAAACAAATTAATACATTTTTTCTTTAAGAATAAAGATTCATAGAAATATTTGATATAAAAAAAAGTGTTACATATTATTTTCATTGGAATGCATGAACTGCATTCATTGGAATTATTTTTAAGATTTACTCAGCAGCTTTGAAACGTGTTCAATTAAGTTAAAAATTATTTTTTAAATCTCACTTTTGATAATATTTAATCACAAAAGGGCCACGGTAGCTGACGAGTGAGGTCGCAAACTCGTAGCGGAGATTGAGTTGTGAGTTCGAATCCTGTTCAATTGAAGTTAATCAATTGCTGTTAAGCCTGTCTAGGTTCTAAGTCCTGATGTTGGTATGGTGTGGAAGTTTGGTGAGTGGATGCAGCCCTCACTGCTTGACAGTCGTTCAAATTTATCAAGTCCGTCACCAGTAACCTTCCTATTGTTTCAAAATGCGATATTATTAAAATATCATATCAAAATTTTTGGAGTACATTGATTTTTTTGTGCATTAAAAGGGCTTAATTTAAAAAATAAAATGTTTAGAAATAATGTTCAACATATTGTTCTTAAATTTCTCCTTCTTTTACATATTTCGTCGAATAATTTTGAAAACAGGAGGCATTATTTTTATTACATGGGTTCAATATTGCAGTTAAATAGGTAAGTTTAACATAGGTTTAAATAGGTAAGTAAGACCACAGATAAAGTCTGCACACTAAGCCATGCGATTACACACCTGTATGCATATATTGTAACACATCAATCAATAACTCCCGAGACTAACCCAGAGATGGCACTCGTAGTAAACCAGTAACCAGGTCTTTCTAGAGTACTAACCTTTGCTTGAAACGTGTCAAAATTTTAAGTCGATCGGACCAGAAACAGCTGAGTTATCGAAGTTGGAGTAAAGTCGTTTTGTAGTTTGTTTAAAAAATGGAAAAAACCGAGTTTCGTGTTCTGATAAAACATTGTTTTTTAATGGGTAAAAACACCGTGCAAGCGAAACAATGGATTGAAAAATGTTACCCGGACTCTTGTCCATCAAAAGCAACGATTTGTCGGTGGTTTGCCGAGTTTAAACGTGGTCGTACCGACACAAATGACGCGGAACGCTCGGGTAGACCTGTGGAAGCCGTTACACCGGAAAATGTGAGTGAAGTGACAAAAATTATAATGAAAGATCGTAAAGTGAAGCTCCGTGAGATTGCTGAGATGACACAGATATCATATGGAAGTGTATTTACTGAAAAAGGTTTTTTGAAGTGAAGTGAAGGAAAAGGTTTTTCAAGTAGGTCAGCGATTGCTTTCGATGGACAAAAGCATATAACGAGTCGATGATTCAGAAAGCTGTTTATTTGTTATTTACCTGCAACAAAAAGATTTTTGCAGAAAAATTGGGAAAAAAAAAAAGATTTGGAAAGCGTTGAACGTTACAATACCCTAAAAGGTGATTAACAAAGGTGTTATGTTGATGAATAAAAATTTTGCAAAATACAGCTCAATGACCTTGCGAAGATTGCATGATTGATGTTTTATATATAAGCAAATAAATTATTACATTTATGACTGAACTGTCGCAATTCTCAAAGTGTACAGTCAAGTTACAGAAGCGATTATATTAAATATTGTGACAACCTGTACTCAATTTTTAAATTTCTAAAAATTATATCAACTGGTTCTCAAGATAAATAGGGAGAAAAATATATATAAGAAAAATTCAACGGTTTTTAAATTAAATTTCAGTCATTTTTTGTTTTGTTTGCAGTGATCAACACATGCTTTGGTAAAGCTGTAAATTACAAATTTTTTTTTTTTATGGCGGATTTTATTATTCATTAGTATCGTTTTATAATTGGCCTTAGCTGACAATTAAATTTTTAGTAGTTAATTGACTGTTATAAAGTCTACTACACTCAGTTTGAAAACTTGCACTGTGATGCTTTTCGACCATATTCCATGATTTATACCATCTCAAGAATGTCCTTACACTGGAACTAGATTGGAAACCTTTGCTCTTTAGATATGAAAGACGTTTGTTCTATTGAGTCAGGTCTTCCTTACCGTACTTTGATTGTAAATCCTGATTTGCAGAAGCATTATGTAACTGCTTAGATTTGAATTTTGTAAATTCAGTTAGTTTTTTTTTCAAGGCTTGTCTGTCACTTTTACAGTAACAAACATGCATTCTATAAGCTGATGTAACATCAAAAATTAATACCATCATTTTCTTAATGTTTTGGGTGAGACTTATTATGACTATCAGTAAGTCAACACCTCTAAGTTTAGCATTCATATTCGCAGTGGGCTAATAATTTCACACGATTTTAGAGAAGGGTTTTCTGTCATATCCTTAATATTTTCCAAGTGGCTTTCACCAGCAAATGTTATATTATTATAGTTTTGTTGCCTTCCATGCTGTCAGAGATTTCTACATCATTATAATTCCAAACAACTCCATTTGAATGTCCTTGTTCCATTTTATTGAAATTTTCAGTAGGAATTTTGGAATTAGGAATTATGTTCCTATTTATGGTTCCAAAGAATATATCCCTTCTTTAGATAAGTATGTTAAAAGAAGAATAGAAGTATAATAGTTATCAAAGTAGAGTGTATAATTTTTATTACGACTTATAATTCTTATTAACCATATTACGACATTTGCACTAGCACCTAAATCTGGTTCACCCTTCTGCTTATACTTTTCATTATTTTCTTGGCCTGAATATAACACAAATTTTTAGGCAAAACCTGATATCCCACTGAGTACAAAAAATTTAAATCCCCATTTATGTGGCTTCATTGTTAAGTATTGTTTCATATAATGTCTTACTTTAGTTGAGCATATTTGCTCATCAATCGATTGATACCTTTCTAAAGGAACTTTAGCAAAATTTTTATTTAGCTCATAATGAAGGGATCTAATTTTATGTAGCCTATCATAGTTAGGATGATCTCTTGGTAGATGTTTATCATTATCATTAAAATGGAGATACTGTCTAATAGTTTCAAATTTTTTAAGTGGCATTGTTTCTTTAATTTGATCAAATCCAAGCTCTTCTGAACAGTATGCTCTATAGTTTGGCAGGTGAACTAGAGATGCATAAATACAAATACCCAAATATTGATTTATTTCATTCTTTGATATAGTCAAAGGCTTACTTGCATTCTTTTGAATAGCATATCGTTTGCTCTCTCCGTAAATGTTACTTATGATCTCGTCCGTCCATAAATATTTAAAAAATTGGTATAGTGTCCAAATCCATAATTTCTCTTGGGAGCGTGTCATCTCCATGGAATTTTATTACTTCTTCATTCAATGAAATGTTTTGATTTTTCCATAAAATATTCTTTGACAATGTTTTATTATTCTTAAAAGTTAAATTTAAAAAAAGGTTCTCTGACTGAAATATTTCTATCTAATTTATTACTATCATCGGATTTTTTTATATTCTGAATTGTATTTTGTGAACCAACACTATTTTCACAGTCACTATCTGAATCTTATTAGATGACACACAATCAGGTAAAAAAATCAACATCATCATCAGAATAATCAAGATCATCCTCACTTAATGCGTCCAAATTATTCATATATCTATCAATTTCATCTTGGGTTAGTATACGCTTTTTAGCCATGTTAAAATGGTAACCAAAGACCAATGTTGCAGATCTGCAACTTATAATTAAAATCGAATTTCTTTCAAACTTTTTCCATTGGAAAATCAAAATTACTTTTAAATGAACTTAATATGTTTAAATTTCTTATCTGGTAGTTTATTTCGTCAATAAACAAGAGAAAACATAAAATATAATGGATTCTTTATATAGCAAAAAAACAGTTCTTGAGGCCTCACAGATTTTTATAATTGTTGTGATTTCTGGAAAAAATGTGCTGCGATCTAGTGACAAAATTAGCATGTATTTCGTAGCAGTCATTTTTTTTTCTCAGATAAGTGATTTGTAGGTAATTAAAAAAAATATTGAGTCTGTTAAATTAAAATTAATCATACGTTGCAGAAATGCAACAGTAGGAAGGTTAATATACTTGCTTCTAGAAAATATCTTAGTAATATGATATAGCTGTCGCTTTCTTTGATATTTGTTTTGTTTGAAAATGTTAATTTACGCAATACAAGACTCTAAGTTATGATAAATATAAATTTGAAAGTTTGTAAGTCACTCAATTAAAAATGGGAACCAGGAATTCAGAAAAAAATTATTATGATAAGATATGGCGCCAAATATAGGATATTTCTTACTGGTCAATGATTACTGACTCAAAATAAGCAACCCATACTATCTCCCCTTTGTAACTTGGAAAACTAACCATACCACATGTGATGAACTCGAACTTCCCAGTGGGGGAAAAAAAAATTTTCCTCAATCCTAAGAGCGCCGAGTGGAAAGGATATTTTGACTTAGAATAAGCCGAGTTCTAAAGGTTAATTAAAAAAAAAAAAAAAAAAAAAAGGTTTATGATCACATGTGGCCTTTATACTTCACTCAATATACCAGAAATCGAAGATGAAGTTTTCTGATTAAAAATATAATGCAGATTTTGAAAACAGTATGAAATGAAAATAGATATTAATTACACGTGTTTAAAATATTCATACTCTAAAATTTTTATTTTATTGCCACTTATGTATGTGTATAAAGGAATAAGCAATTCTAGAAATCAATTTGTGTCTACTTGTGTACTTATTAATAAAATATAAAATATTAATTTTTCATTGGGAATTTCTTTCAATTCAATTAAACATGTTTATAACTACAGCATTTTCACTCAAACAAATTTAATATAATAATTTGACATATTCGTTCTTTTAAAATAACAAAAAAAAAAAAAAAAAAAAAAAAAAAATACTTATAGTAATCTGAAACTAACTCACCTACAACAGATACAAGATAGAATATATTTTTGACTGCATTAATAGTTTATAGTAAAAGGCATATGTTGTTTTTTGATGAGACAGTGGAAATTTCTACTTTTTCACCACTTAATAAACTGAAATATTATTCAGAAGTCAGAAATCTATAACATAAAAGTATAAAATATGAACTATTTTAGTTTAGAGAACTTTTTATTGATATTTTATGGAATTTCATTTTTGTAATGCTTAATCAGAACAGAAATAATTAAACATGCCATGAGAAGATATCTACATATACAATTGTTCAGAGAAAATTAACTGTAGATATTGTACTTATAGTGCTTATGATACACAATGGAAATTTTCTGAAAGCATTTTATTTATACATTTGTATAGAATAGTAAACAAAATATTCTTCAACATCACAATTACATTAACGCAGGTTTAAATATACATAAAATGTTTAGAAATGAGAAATTACTAAATGCTGTAGGTACAGAAAAGGTAAGTTTTTTTTCCCCAACAGAAATCTATCCAAGGTAATTTATTCATAACTTCATAAAAGCACATTCCAAGGAACCCGAATTAAATATTCATAACAAGTACATTACTTTATAGCTATTACTATACTGCATTTATTTCAAAAACATATTTCATTATGATCATTCAAAGTAAGGAAAATTCATATGCATTTTAATCACATCCAGAGATATTAGGTTTAAGTTTTTACATAAGGACAACATCAAAAATTAAAATTTATTACTTTTCAAAGATAATAGAAACCCTGGTAATATTTTAGAGTCAGCATAGAATTGAACAAATATATTATTGAAAGGTCACTTGAAAATTTGAGTTCACTCAAAAAGCATCACTGGATGGTCAGGAGGATGAAAGTCTCCCGCCCAAGTTTCTGGTAAATATGTTTTTACCAATCATGAATAAGTAATCTCCACACACACACACACTCCAAGTACATCAGTTAACAAGTATTTTCATGTATGAATACAAAAGTTGAATTTTACCTTTCCACAAAACATGAGTTAGTAAAGAAATGGTATACAACACTATCAAAAGACTATAATATTTAGCAAGATTTTACAAGTTGCTTAGCAAAATAAATTATCAAAATATATTTTTTAAATAAAGAGCAACAATTCACATCTTATGAATAACATTTACTATACTTTATAACTGCTAGACTTATCACAGCACATTTCACAAAAATATTAACAGTATACACACAAAATTATTTTACCTCACATTACATTATGTACAGTTTAATTAAATGCATTATAATATTTCCAAAGGTAAATGTACTATTTGCCTCTGTACTGTAAGAAACATTCTTCATAAAATGAAATGTAATACTGTGAATCAGATTCATATAAATTTAATTTTGAATTTTCAAAAACACTTTTTTGCAAATAATGTATATACGTGTTTTTTAAAAACTTCCAGACAGATTTTGATGATAATAGGAAATAATAAACTTTTTAACAACAGATATTGGTACAAGATAATACAAAATATTCTGCAAAAAAGAGAATGTAACATCACATTTTTCCCAATACAGTAGTTAATGAACCTTTTTATTTTTATTTTAAAATTACTGTTACAATTATGTTTGATCAAGAAAACCCGCTTTTTTTTCCTCCTTCATAAAACATCTATAAAAATAATGGAAATTATCTATGTATATTATGAAATACATAAAATCCTAAATAACATTTAAAAGCAATCTTAATATTAAATCATAGTCAGATAATATGAATAAAACATAAAATGTCACAATTATAGAAAATTACTGAGTTAAATATTCCAAATTATGTATTTAGTTCACTATTTGAGTCCAGAGGTAAATCTGAACTTGTCATTTGAGTATCAAAGGCACGTATGGTATTAAGCACATCAGTTCTTTGTTGTGCACTCATATTTTGAATTATATGAACAACAGAATCCATGGAAATATCAGGATGTGTCTTTAGTAGGCTGGAATTAAATGGAAAGGAAAAAAAGTTATTAAAGTATAATACTGAAGCAATTAAACAGAATATACACTGAAATAATCACATGAAACTTTTTTAGCATTAAGATATTAATGTAATTAAATGTGAATCCATTGGGCTATTAAAATATTTTTCATGTAATTCCTAATAATTTATTTTGCAAAGTGCCTGACACTCATACTAATGCTTTACAAAAAATTTTAATTTAATTTTTAGATTATATTTTCAGAATACAGTCATATACAATGATATTTGTCTAAGACATTTCTTCACATAAAACTATCCAAGTTTGTAATGAACTAATTCTTCTTTCCTAATTCTTTTCTCTTTGTTACCTTATTATCATCACATTTATGTTGATTTGTATCATAAGGTGATAAATAAGTTGGTTTAAACATTTGACATAATCATTTAATTTCAACTTGTAGACTTGTAACAAAGTATTTTATGCTACATTATACATTTTTGTGAGTTATGACCATGAATGACAAAAAGTTGAATCCATGATTATTCCCAGGTTTAATATTAAAAAAATGTAAACTGTCATAAACAGAAGAAATAAGCCATGAAATACAAAACGAAGCAGTCATACTGTTAAACAAATAATGTTTAAGATGAAAATGAATGATCAAGATGCGGAAAATTAATTTAACTTAGGAGAAAATATATATGTTTATCACTTCATACTGATCAGATCTGATATATTTTTGTTGTTGCACATTTAGAGTTAAATAAAATATCATAATCTAAAAGTAAAAACCAGTACAAACACTTAGCATCCTAAAATAACTCAAAACTAATTACAACCAATTATAACTTTGAATTTTACAATAGTTAGTACAAAATGCATAAAGCAAAGATATTTGAGATTTAGAAAAAAGTTGAAAGGAAAAAAATACAAAAAGCTAATTACCACATAACATTAAAAAAACAAAACAAAGAATAAAAGTTTCAAACACACCTCCGAATTTGAGAAAGTGCAGAATCACGGCGAAGGCAATCAATATTTTCCAAAATTTGAGATCGTTCAAGTGTGCTGTCTAATTGCATAGTTAACCAGTCAACAACAGTTTTATTATCATCCCATAAATATTGCTAAAAATAAAAGTATATATTTAAAACCTAATTAAATGTACAAACGAATATATAAGTAACTAGAGCATCAGTAATATCATAAAAATTTTATTTCACAATTTAAATTACACTCTTTTGGGCATTAATTAATCATAATTAAAGGGGAAATGTTTCGCAGTGTGAGGATGCATAGAACGATTCAATAACCATATTTTCGGCAATAAATAAATGTTAAAACTAAATAATAGAAAAGCTTAATATGAATTTTAATTATTTAAATTGACAATAGCAATTAGAAATCAAAACTTAATGAAAAGAATATGAAACATTTTATCCCTTGAAAAACGATTCAACAATTAATTTTTTATTAAATAATATTTAAAATTATCTATAAAAGTTAAGAAAAGAAACTCCATATGGAAATTAAAACTCCAACTTACATTAACAGCACCATGTTCTTCAACAAACCATCTTTCAAGCATCGAGTCAACTTCTCCATCACTGAGGTTTGGCTTAACTGCAAGTATATCAGCTTTGATACGATTCTGAATCAAAAGTCGGCGCAAACGCCAATAAAGTAATGTACGTGACTTAGCCCATGGAATGATTTCCTACAAGTATAAGGAAACCCAATCCTAAATTAGTGCATAAGTTCAATATAATTGCATTATTTTCAAATCTAATGAATAGCATATATTTCAGTTGATTGATCATTCATTGACATTGCACTTAAATAATGACACGAGGGCTTTAGGTGACGGACTTCGTAATTTTGAATCTTGATCAAATAACAATGACACCAGAGTTGGTACTTCCTTCTCCAAACTTCCACACCATGCCAATGGAAGGATTTAGAGCATTGACAGATTTAACGTACATCAGCCCCTCTATATGGCAGGTCCTTAGGACTCGAACCCCCGATTCAACAGAAACAATACCTGCCTTAAGTTTGAGATTATTACCACTGCTGTGGCAACAGCACACATTACAGATTGAATAAAAATTTAAGAATCAGTGAAAGAGGCAGCATTATACAGCAATACTTTATACATTTTCGAATTAGTTAGAGGAATTTTAAAATTTTTGAAAGATGAAGCAAGGAACCAAAATGTCATTTATTTTAAAATCCATGTTCCATTTCTAAATTAACATTACAGATAATTTTTAATTATTAATTTGCAGCACATACTACAATGTTTATTTATTACGAAAATCCAGCTCAACATAAATTTAAAAATTTATTTGGTAAATTTAATTTTTTAAAAAGTTTGCAAGAAATTGTTCTCTAATTATTAATAATACATTAGCCCACTTATTATAAAGAGCTCATAACAGAAAAAAAGAATGTGGATATCATTTTAAAGTAAATTTAACACTAAATTCAATATATGATATTTGATATTGATGATAAATATGATATTTGATCTCGGAGACATTGTCTTTTAATCTCCTGTCATCAACGGATGTGGTTCGGCATTTTCCTGCTTTGTTTTTTATTGAATTTGTCTCCTGATATCATAACCAAACTTTCCGATTCCAGATGTAGGCCCTGAATCACTCACGTTTTGCAATTTCATCACAGGAAAAACCACTTTCTGATAACACAATAATCTTGCATCTCTTTCTAGATGTCCAAACTATTCTTTTATTTCATGTCATTGGTTCTTGACTAATAATAGCCCTCATGTTGATTCTAGTGTGACTTTAATAAAATTAAACCCAAAGCTTCTTGAATAAATATGAAATTTTTTTACGATTCCTAATTGTAATTTGATTACATAAGCAACAGTCTTTCTCTCTCTCTTCTACAGAACAAAGCACAATAATGACCTGTTCCAACTATAAACATGATGTCAGTACCTACTGGTAATTACTAATATTTGATTAGTTCCCAGAACAAAAACAGTGATTGGCGAGGAAAGTTAGACATTACAAACCACTTTATAACAGTTTTTTTTAAAAATTGAATTCAATATTAAATTCTCTTTAAAATGATGTATACATCCATAAATTTTGTGAAATGTAATATTTTCTATGAGAATACAAAGTTAAAAAACATAAAAATTTCCATATGTGTCCACAATTTTGGCCACCATTATGTGTGCACATATATATACATATAAATATGAAGAGCGTTTCCAATTGGATATTATTCTTTTTCAAACACAATGAACTCTTTCTTGGACAATCTCAGTTTAATTGTAATTTTGCATAATGGAAAAGTAAATATTTCTGGATTTTTTCCCTCACTTTTCTATTTTAATTTTTTTTTTGAAAAAAATGCTAAGAATTAACTTTAATTAGGTAATTAATACTTAAACCAGAAATTCAAAAGCAAACTATAAACCATGCAAAAAAACCCAATAATTTCAATTTACTTTCAGGCAATTAGTTATGACTTTCATATTTATGAGTTATCACTTTATATGTATATTTTATACTGTATTTAAGGCTTACTGTGGATTGTGTACTTTTATTGAAAGTACATGCCATATGATACACAAGCAAGTCAGGAAAGAAATATAAAGAAAGCCCAAATTTCAAATATTAAAATTTATTTACTTGGAAACTGTAAATAGACAGTAATCAGCTTTTGCACTGCAAAAAAAATCTTCAATTCCATAGTAAGTGTCCTTGCAAGTACTACCGGAAAAACTTTTTTAAGGACTTAAGATCTTACCAATTAAAATAATTTAGTATTACCTACATTTGGCCAATTTAAATCAATTTTTACACATACAATGAGAGAACCATTATCAAAATGTAAAATCAGTTTTTTGAAGAAAGCATTTCTGAGGATAGTTAATAACCTTTCTAAAATTGATATATTTCATTACTTTTGAATATATATATAAAACGTCTTTCGAGGAATAAAAAACTTTTAAAAATCTTGAGAAAAATAAGGAAATATTTAGCCAAAATGAACAACTCTGAAATTATACCTCAAAATGTCTCTGTTATAAAGCCAGGCCAAGTAAAAATTATTTGAAGCAAATTAACAGTATTATCCCATTTAAAATATTTTAAACCTAATCTCCAAAACAACAAGAACTATCATTATTTAAATAAAACCTCCCAAAACATTGCTCAATATCAAACTTGGGATACAGTGTTCTCAATTATTATCAACAGAGTGCATAATATGAAGAAAAAAGTTCAAGAACTGATGAAAGAGAACTTGAATATTTCTCTTTGGAGAAATGCAGTATGTTCTGGACTATAATAAGCAGTTTGATACAGCAACAACTCATAAGAGAAGATTTAAAAAGCACTAGAAAGTCTACAAACACTTACTTGTATTGCTCCCTTATCCATCATATGACGTGGAGTGTCATGAAGATCAGAAAAAGTTAAAGCAACCTGAAGATAAATAGGAAGGAGAGATAGCTCTCTTTGTTGCAGTTGTTTCTCCAGAAGTGTTTTTTGTCCAGAAGAGATTTCAGTAGAGGACAGTTGCTTCAATATATCTTTACAAACATTATCAATCCTATGCATAGTTTTTAAAAGATCCTTCTTTCGAAATCTAATTTCAACAGTGCCCTCAGGTTCTAAAATGCCACCCCTAATTAAAAGAAAATGTTCAATACAATAATGAGAAAAAACGTAGAATTTAAAATAAATTTAGTTAACACCTTTAAGATGAATCTTACAACAACCAAAATCTTAATACTAAGCCAGTCTAATTCTAAAATGACTAAATTTAGTTAGTTTGTCAGTATTTCAAAAAAAAAAAAAAAAAAAAACACATTTTAATATATATTTATACGATTTGGCATACAGAAAGTTTAAATATAACATGGCAATTAATATTTAATTTATATTTAACAAGTATCAAATAAAATGTTATATAAAAATGTAGCATTTTTAAAGAAGAGTGATAATTGATATGGAACACCTTAAATATGAACCATTTAGGCTGTTTCATGTCCAAAATAGTTCATACAATATGAGAAACAGTAGTAAAAATTAATTTAACACTCAAAATGAGTATTAATTCAAAAATAGCTTTTAAACAGAAACATAACTCTTAAATTTTCCAATTTATCATAAGATGCAAGCAAATGAAAATGATATGTTCAGACCAACTTCATCACAATGATATAAAAGTTGAATAACACCTCAAGTAAACAGGACGAGTGAGCTATATTACTTTTGTTCTTAACTGTTATATCAAAATTTTATAAATACATTCAGTGATGATGTTTAATGTTGCAAGAGCCAAATGTGGCTATGCTGCACCAAGCAATATGTAACTGTGATCTAGACATTTAAAAAAGAGGGGGGGGGGATTCAAATCGGTTGAAAAGGAGGGTAGAAAATACAAAGGGATCACCAAAGTATCCCGAAGGGGGGGGGGCACATCTCCAGAGTATTCTGAAGGGGGTAGGTCACTTGTGTTTGCTAAAGACAGTAAACTCCATGGGAGAGGAAGAATATCCCTAGGGTGCCCTTAGGAGCCTACACTCACCTGAAGAAGTTAAGTCCTTGAGGGCATAAATACCTTCAGAGCAATGAACAGAAGTATTTTTATATTTTCATTCCATTGAACCCATTGATTAGTGTTGCTCAGAATATATATATATAAATGAATGAATAATTTTTGTAATGGACATTAAACAAATGTCAGATAAAATATTTTTTCACACATTAACTTAAAATTTGCTCCACTGATCAAACATGGAAAGCATATAAATCATAATGAAATGTATAAGTCATATATATAAGTTAATGCATATAACAAATATATATATATTGAGAGGTTATAACATTACTTATATCTTGAAATGAATAAGCAAAGATTTTATAACGTTTATATTGCTTTTTACTATTTAACGGAAAGCAAAAAGATAAAAAGGGATAGCAATATGTGTTTTTTAATTGACACACAATATTTTTATATAATAAAAAATGTAAACTTTTATATTTTTACCACAGTTGTTTAATTATTGCACTCATGATTTCATATTTTATTTACATAAATATTTAATAAATTATTGATATTTTAAAATAATTTTATTAATCACCATTGTAAAGATAATCAAAATAATTTTACCTGCTGTCATGATCTGCGTACATCTCCATGTACTTTTCATTGATATTAGAGTCTACAACAACCCAAGCACCACCACGAAGCTCTGCATGAGGAGGAATGTACACTAGAATAGGTTGATTATATTGCCTCAAAGCATCCACAATCATAGCTCCAAACTTCAAAATTTGATCATACATATCTGGAATAAAAATTTTAACATTAATATCACAAGATTAAAAATGATATATTGAGCTTTTATTTCATGGAAATAAGACAGGAGAATTTAAATGTAAAAATTTAAATCCTCCTTTCTTATTTATTTCTAATCAGATTTTATTTATGCAAGTATAAATATGTATAAAGTTTCAAAATTTTTAAAAAAAAATGCATTTCTTCTATAACAAGCTAAATAAACAAGAGAAATATCAAGTTCAGCCAAAATGCAGTCACGAAATTAAAATTTGTGCAGCATGTATAAAATATATAATTTTAAAGTTAATAAATATTTTCAAATTTAACAATAAAAAAATCTATAAATTTAATAAGAAATGTTTCCACCAGTTATGTCTTCAATTATGATTTAGCAGTTATGCACTTCAATTTGTTCAACCAAAACACAAAATGTACATTAAAATTAAGATCAAAAGGTACATTTACAGCAGAATTACTTCACTCAATTGTGTGTGAGTGACACTTTTTCTTTCTTACTGTTTATCATCAAAATTATTAAAAATTTACAAAATCTATAATTCTACATCATACTTTTACATCTGATATGCATTTAATTTCTTGAATAAAATTTTTGAGCATCCCTGCAGTTTCACTCATTTACCAAAATCTTGTCTCGGATGTCTTTAAAATTTTTCATTTTTCCATACAACACATTCAAATGATATTTTCATTAGCTATAAACAACTTTATGAAAATTTTATTGATGCATTTGATAAATGGACTAGCTTGTCACCATTGTTTGTAACAATTTTCTAACTATATTTATTGTTTAATAATTAATTTCCCTTTTTAAAAGAATGGAAAAGTTCCCTATGAGCTAGCTGTTTACATTTCGGAAAAAATCACTGAAGCTAAAGGAAGATAAGTTGAACACTTAGTAATTAAGTTTAAAAAAGTTGATAAAAACATTTCATTAATTTTACCTTACTAATGAGATGCCATTTACAAGTCCAGTCTATCATTGACTTGCAATAAGATTTAATATATAATTCTAGTATAAAGTGAAGAAGTAATTTAAAAGGAAATGATTTTTATAAGTATTTTAAAACTGTGTATTTCAAAATGTACTATAATTTTAAGCACTACAAACAATGTAAACATTTCACCTTTCATTCCTCCAGAAAATCCTCTCCAGTTAGCAAAAATAATGAGGGGTAATTCTTCCATATTGAAATCATTTATAGCTTGAGCTGTTTTATAGGCAGAATCTGGAAACCAAACTTGGCCTGCTTGAGAAATCACCTGAATGAAATACATATTTTTATTCCTTCAATGTTTAATAAACAACTTTTGGCAACATAAAATAAGTGATAGAATGTATTACTCTTGTATTAGCAAATAATTTAAACAAATTAGGGAAAATGATCAAATAAAATTATTAAATTTATTGAGAGGAAATGCAAATTGTTCCAACTATGCTGTAAAAAAAAATCAAATTTAGAAAGGAGCTAATCATAGAAATTACAAGAAAATTAATTTTGGAGAACTATTACTATCAAATCTCGATCATATGAGATATTCCAAACGAAATTATGACAAAAGTTTTGAAAGACGAAGTTGAACATAAGTTTAATTTAAGAAAATGCTAGCAAACTCTATAGTTCTGCTGTTCCCAATCTTTTTCATTCTGCCTACTTCCACCTTACTTGATTCCCTTCTGCATATCCATAGAAAAATCCATCAGGTTTCCACCCCCCTCTACCCAATCTGTTTAATCTATAACAGATTCTGAAAACTTCTCCAATAAAGGCGTATGTTGAATTAAATTGTTTATTTTTTCCTAATATAGTTTTCTTTTTAATTTTTGAAGTAAACAGAATTAATACAAATACTGAGAAAAAATTAATCATATATTTGGGATTGTATTGAATTACAAAGTTTTGAAAAATACGGTTGAAAAGAGGACCAATACAATCTCAAATCCAAAGCAGCATTCAAATTATTTCTATATTTAATTTTTTGCAAGTATACAAAGACCCCTTCCTCTTTCAACAACCTCCCTACTGGCAAATGGCAACAAAAACATTTAGGTTTCTTTCAGCACTGTGTGTTTGTCCATACACACTAAAAAATTCATGATATATAATTGATACAATTTGATGTTAATTCAGGATATATTGGCGAAACCCGTCTTCTTTTCTCCAACAGCAAGCTTTTGTCAATACAAACTTATATATTTTTTCGAGATGTATGCAGATCTGAAATTATGCAATATAATTTTTCTGATACAAGATTTACTTTTTCTAATTTCTTTACATCATACAAAGCGTAATGTAAATATCTAACTATCTCTATATAACTGACTTTACTCACTACTTTTAGGGTTCTTTGAAAAGCAAATTTTTTACAAGCATTTTATTATGCACATCAAAAGGAGTTTAATCCAATAAAAACAAAGAATTCTTTTCTAATCAAGTCAAAAAAATTTTTTTTTTATCATGAACTTGGTTTATCAGTAAATTGTATTATTGTCTAGGGCAAGAGAGCATTGACAAGAGGGGTGGGTAATTGTTCATTGTAACGAACGTACAAATGCCATTTTAGTAAATATCCTTTTAACAAAAATTAGATAATGAAACTAGAAAGGCATATGAAACGTTCATAAACACAAAAGAGGTTCCTTCCATTTCTACAACCAAGATCGATTTGTTTTAGATCAGATAAATAAAAAACCCGAACCACGACATTTCGGAGAGAAAACCATAACACAACAAGGCTAATAATTTGCTGCTAAATAAAGGTAAAACTAAAACCCATATAAGACCTTGCATACTGTGTCACGCTGAGCATCCATTGAATATATGCTATAAATTTTAGAATTTTAGTGCTTTAAAACGCAAAGAAATATCAATTTACATATTCCCGCAATTATCTAACTATGAACAATTATCTAATACATATTCCCGCTGAGACGAAACAAAAATGAATTCTTTTAAATGTTCAAAATTCTGAAGTGACTGAATTATCACAACTCCGCAGCAAAAAAAAAAAAAAAAAAAAAAAAAAAAACCCCCCCCCCCAACAAAAAAATTTTAAATTTAAAAAAAAAAAAAAATAAAAAAAAAAAAAAAAAAAAATCAAAATCAGGAATAAATTGCGGTGAGAGTTTTGTGAAAAATAAGACAAATGCACACGAAATTAAGAAATCTAGGCGATTTTTGAAAAACTTTTGACATTTTTTTTTATTTTGCCTTGTATTACTGTATTAATGCCTAATAAAATTGATATAGATAATTAAATGTCCAAGTGAAATTATGCTTTCTGATCTAATATTTCATATTCACAGTAAAATCAGTGTATTATTAGAATGTGAATTACTTTTCGAGTTGCATAAGGTACAAAAATTCAGATCACATGACGGTTCTTTATTTCTACAAAATAGTGTGCTTGGATATTTAATCGCAGGATCGGTTTGGTTTTATTAACGTTGCACTAGAAGCAACACAATGGCTATTGGGGACGGACCTCGTAATTTTGAACCTCGGTCGAGTGACGAGAACGATACCTGAGCTGGCACTCCCTCTCCTAACTTCCACGCCACAGCAACGGAAGGAATTGAATTACTATTTATATTCTTTAAATTTAGAAACATTTTAGCCTATTTAGAATCAGACTTGAACTAATATATTTCCAGCATTTTGTTTTTTTTACAGTTTTAACATCACTGAACCATTCCCAGTAAAATTTCATGTTTAAGGGTTTAAGAAATATTTCCCAAGAGATTCGTCTGTTTTATTATATTTATTTTCCAAATGTTGCTAAAACTTCTGATAGAGAGGTGGTTGATGGATTAAGACTCCTGCCTACCCATCATTTTGATTTCGTGGATATAATGTTAATCTTATGGAATTTCAACTTTAATTCTCACATCTTTACTATTTGAATGCAATAAAGTACATTTAACAGAACAAAAAATAAATGCTTTTGTGGAATTACTTTTTTCCTCCTATTTTTAAAAATATTTCCCCCTCTATTTTAAAGATCTGTTAGTGTTTTCCAGTCTTTAAAAAATATTTTTAAAAATAGGAGGAAAAAATAATTTCACAGAAGCATTCTTTATCTTTTTCTTGTTCAAAAGCACATTATTGCATTCAAATAGTAAAAGATGTGAATGTTATTGCATTCAAATAGTAAAAGATGTGAATGTTATTGCATTCAAATAGTAAAAGATGTGAGAATTAAAGTCGAATTTCCTAAAGATTAACATAATGTTCATGAAATCAAAATGGCGGGAAGACAGGAGCCTTAAGGCCTCCATCAGGGCACAAAGAAATTTTAGAATCCATGGGGAGGGGGCTATTTTCACTCCAGTGCACCTCTACCCACTTAAGAACCCAACAAAGGGAGGCAGCCGTGACACTGGATTACAGCTTCGGAGAAAGAGACGGTTCACCTCGGGCATGTCTTTGGGGTTCGAGAAGAATATCTCAGAAGTAATTACCAACCAAATGACAGGAGCAGACACATTCCTGCCAACCGTTTACAGAGAAGCACGGGCCAAAGGGAACACAACATCTCCAGACTCCCCTCTCCCCTGGTATGGGTCGCAGCACATGGCAAACATGCGTGTGAGGTAAAAAGAAAAACTTGAACTAAGATTTTAGTTATAAAATTGAATTTTTATTTTTAAATCCTCAACGAAAAAATAATCATAATAAATACAATAAGCAAAGAACAAAAAGGAACCAAATTGAAACTAACCACAAAATGTACCTCAAACAGAAATAAAAAGTTCAAGGACGTAGCCCTCGTACTCATCCAAAGTTAAAACTCCGAGAGGAAAAAACAGATAAAAGATGACAATTTTACAAAGTGGGTGGAAAAATGAGAAAGATAGCTAAGGGTATCCTGAGGGAGTGTCACCCATGTTTACTGTTTATGCCAGCAATAATCAGGAGATATATTTTTGTTCGATTCAGCGATTTGATTATTGTTGGTCAGAATAGTAAAAAAAAAAAAAATTCAGATTAAAATACTTTTTTTATTCAGTTACTTAAAAATTTGCACCATTTATCTAATTAGGAAACCATATAAATCAAAAAATATAAGTTAAGAGTAACATATTTCTTATAATATCTTCAACTGAATAAGTAAATGATGACTTTATAATGTTGTAAGAAGGTAAGCCCTGAACTAAATTTAATACCAGAAGCAGCACTGGATGGTATTGAAGTGATGTTATTCACAGAGGAAACACATGTTGAAGAATGTTCTTTTGATGTTTTCACCATAGGAATATATATAAAGTTGTCTTTTCATTTCCACTGCTTTCACTAACACTATAGAAAAAAATCATATTCAACATTGTTTTCACTATTATTTATTTCATTATCCAATTCAGAGATTTCATTATTTCTCCAGCAGTTAAAAGGATTAGAAAAAGCAAAAATGCTGCAACAAAAAAAAACCCCTCAAGAACAGAATGAGAACACAATACTGATAAAAACACAAAAACAAAAAAAAAATGCACTTGCGGTGATTTGAATCGCTATCATAAACAGGCAGCGGATGGCTGTCTGGAAATCAAAATTACTCTATAAATATGCACAACTGAGAGCAAGCATGTTTATACCTATAGTGAGAAATTTATTGAAAAAGAGATGAGTCTTAGGATTCTAATAACCAATACAGAAAAATTTAAATAAAAGTCAGTTTCACATCAGTGTGTTAGTTGGTATCTGGAAACCACAAGAACCAGCACATATTTGTGACAGTTGGGAGATAATGGGGAATGCAGCTAACATGTCTGTGTGACAGTGGGCCTTAAGAGTTGGTTAATACTTCCCCACTACATGGCAGTCTCCTCCTACACATGAAAATATGTAATTAAAGTAGCTGTCCAAGTACCTTTTTTTCTTGTTTATTATTCCCTCATGAAGAAGAAACTTCAGGTTATTTTTTCAACTGCTCCAATACTAATTCTTCATGTTATGCCGTTTTGTTGGTACAATTAGTGTCAAATGATGTGCATGTTACTTCATTTGGTGTTTCAGTCGATTTTTGTACAGATCCAATTTTTGGCCACTAGGAAACGCACGTTAATAGTAGTGATTACACGTTAATAGAAACATTCATGTAAATAGTAGGTAAAAAAATTGATGGAGAATAACATGCCTCAATATAAATACACACAGAAAAAGTTAAATACATGAATTTAATCACTGTTCTTATGCACAGCTCAACACATATGGGTCAGCCAACAAATCTAAAATACCAAGAAAGAGTGAGCTGAGAGGGAGGAGAGCACCAATCCTTACAACCACTGTGCACATGCGGGAGGAGGACAAACCGATCCTTTCAGATTATGCATCCCTTCTTTTACAGAAGATTTTATTGTTTGGTCAATAAATTACAACTAACAATATCAGCAAAATCCTCTAAATTTTTTTTTTTATCTTTTCGTTAATTCTTTTTTAGCTGGCCAATGCCATCTTCTTTTCATGTGCCTCTCACATACCCATAGTTGGGGGCTGCTGCTATAGTTAAATCAAACTTACACTAGAAATCAAAATAAAGAATCATGAATGAAACAATCTGTATAGAAAAAAATATGCAGAAGGCAAATTTAGGAGGGAAGGAAAAACTAATATGAAGCAGCCTGATATTAAAGAATAACTTACCTTTGCTTCAGAATCTAAGTTAGCAGGATCAGCAGGAATATCGATTTCCACAGTTCGTGTTTCAACAGCAATTACACCAACTGGAATACCACCCAAACGTGCACGACCACAAACTACAGTTTGAGCCCAAGGCTGCATAATTTCCATATATGACCCATAATCAAAAAAGCCATCTTCCCAAAAACCTGGAAGATCTGAAAGAGTTTTAGGCAACAAGTTTATACATAAATATTTGAAGAATATTTATTTTAATGGGAAAAAATGCAGCAAAATTGCACACAAAACAACAATATTATTGAAGTTACTGACAATAAAACTATTTGTTCATTGAGTTATTAGTTGGTTGATTTTATACGAACAAGATCATATATCAACAGCCTTCACCAACAAACTCTTTAATTTATGGGGGGGGGGGGGGATGTATCCGTGTTCTAAACTTTGTAAAAGCAAGAAGTAGGTGAGGAATAAAAAGTTCTTTAAAAGAAATTTTCCATTAATGTCTGTTTTCTGTTTCGAAATTTGTTCTGATGACATACCATTTCCAAAATAATGATCTTTGAATATTTGTCAATAATCAACATTCTATAAAAGTACTAATTCCTCAGAGAGACACTCTTTTTAAGGGACAACGAAACAAATTTTCAAAACTAAGAGGTAGAGAAATATATAAAAATAGAAATACATTGTTAGTTATTTTCAAAGTAAGTTTGTGAATGTGTGAGTGAACGTAAAGGTTATTGGTGCAAGAGCCAAATATGGCTATGCAGCGCCAACCAAGATTTAACTGTGGTCTAGATGTGAAAAAATTGGGGAAAAAAAAAACTGTTGACAAGAAAGAGGGTAGAAAATAGAGAAGGATCACTAGAGTAACGGGGGGGGGGGGGCATCACCCGTGTTTACTAAAGACAGTAAATCCCATGGGAAAGAAAAAGATAACTAGGGTGCCTCAGGGTCATGATGCCTGTACTTACCTAAAGAAGGCAAGTCCCAGGGGTAAAAGTAAGTTTGCGCTCAGTGAAAGATAGTTTTGTGACAAGGGAACAATGAAATGAAGAGTTAATCCCTTATTTTTGAAAACCAATTTTTAGTAGGGAAACAGGGAACAATGCATTGGGAAAAAACAAGTTCTGGAGCAATGATATTTCCCATTCACACCAGGGTCATTTAATAAGTCCTAAGAACAGCAAATTATTTTAGGTTGATTTCTTTTTATTTTTCAACATAACCTTTTAGCTCTATACACTTTTCCATGCATTTTCTCAACCTTTTTAAGACATCTACAAAGCAAGATTTTGGAAGGTCCTCAAAATGGGCATACATTTGGGCAACGACCCTTTGCTCGATATAAACCATTAACCACAAAGAAATTTTTTAAAGTTTGGAAATTTAAAAAAAAAGTCATTGCAGTCCAAATGTGGCGAATGTTGTAAAAATTTTAACTTCAATTTCATGATTGAATTCCATCGAAATTGAACAAGTGTACACCTGTTCATTGTCTTGATGGAAGAGGATTTTTTTTTCTTTCTTCAAATGAGGATGTTTTTCTTGATTTATTCACTCAATCAATGTAATAATGCATAATACTCTTCCAGTAATTGTTTTTCCCTTTTCCAAGTAATCAATGTAGATGATTCCATGTGCATCCCAAAACACCCTAAATATCTCCAAGCAGCCAATTTTACTGTTATAACTTTCTTCGATGCTCTTTGCCTTCATAAATCCATTGTTCCTTCTTCCACTCCACTGTTTTGAGTGTTCCTTTTTCTTTGGAGTGTAGTAGTGTATCTCCGTATCATCCACTGTTATGTCAATGAAGAAACTTGTAAGGATAGCGAAGAAAAATCGCCAAAATAGCCTCAAAGTCAACAAACACGATTACATTTATTTTCCACTGTGAGCAATTGCGATACCATCCATCTTGCCGAGATTTTTTTTACACCCAATTATCAGTGCAAAATTGAAAACACTGTACCTTTTGATATGCCAATAGTATTAACTATTTACTGCACTTTGATTCGTCGATCACTCAAAACCATATCATGGATTTTATCAATTCTGGAAGTAGTTACTTTCACTGGACATTCAGATAGATGTTCATCTTTTGTACAGCCATGTTTAAATTCATTTACCCAATTGTAAACCATTGCAAACACAGGAGCTGAAGTGCCATGAACTTCAGTCAACTCATCTTTGATCTCTTTAGGTGTAAAGCCTTTTAAACATAACTGTTCAATCACCAATTGAAGCTTACTACTTTCCATTTTTCAAAAATATACTTAAGTTTCTAACTTCAAAATCAACAATAAAAAAATAACTCTTATGATGGAAATAACTAAGACTTAGACAGATGTCTAATGAGTCATGATGCTTACTAAATGATACCCGTGTTTTCATGATGATACTTGTTATTGCCTCTATAGCAATTTACACAGAAAAAAAAATGAAGGACTTATTCTGATGTTGGATGCATAATTGACTAAAACTCTAGTTTTGAGTACAGTCAAGTAGATGCAAGTAGTCTCAATGAAATCATAACAGACGCTCAGCATCGATATGCTTGGAGGCCTATCTGCAACTAAAACTTGTTATATTGTTCAAAGGCCATTTCATTAAAGATTGTTTCCAGAAAAAGTGATACACAGGGAAAGTTAAAAAGGATGCAAGTGTATTGAAAGCAAAAGTGACATAAGAAAATACAAAGTTCAACCATCATGGAGATTTCTTCACCAACGTTAAATAAAACCAATATTATGTTGTGCCAAATGATGGAAACTCCAGTTTTGAAATTCCAATTTCAGATTTAGATGAGTGGTTGATCGATTCAGCAGCTTCATCATATTTTTGTATTTATAAGGACTGGATAAGAGCTTTAAAGAACTTTAAACTGCGACCTAAGCTCTTATTAGTAATCATAACTGTACATAAGAAATACTTGGGGGAGGTGATACAATATTTTATCCTAGGTTTTTGTATAAGTTTATTTGATATACAAATTATATACCCCAACATGGGTCATAATTTAATTTGTGATACTAAAATAGACTTAGCAAAATATAAAATTCTACAACATGATAATTAGACGGTTTTATATTAGGAAAAGGAAGATTGTTTTTTCAACTGTTCCTAGAAAAGATAAAATTTTATATTCTTTAAGGTATGCCAGCAAAGCCTTTCAAATCTTACAATGTATATTTTAAATGTAATAGTTTAAATATTGAACTGGCTCATAGGCGAGCTGGACGTAAATTTTGATTTATCAACTAAAACGATTAAAAATTCTAGTGTAACTGACTTACGAAACTTAAAGGGCAAACCTGAATATTATAAGAGCTATAATATTGTTAAATGTACAAGCTTTTTCTTTTCAGTCTCATGCTGGTACATTTACAAATAATGTATTTGATAAAGTATATATGCATGTGAAGGGTAAAATTATTCAAACAGTGGAGCTTAGTCTATAAATAATTACTCTGGGTATATACTATTGAAAAAAATTCAATGTTTTTACAAGTTTTAATGAGTATCTGGCTTTTTCAGAAAACCAGTAAAATTGAAAAGTAAAATATGTTAGAATTGACAACTAGTTAGAATTCTGTAGCGAATGTTAAGTTTGGAATGTCGAAATTAGAAGAATATCAATACTCGCTGTTTGTGTTGTCATTTACTAAATGAAAGATCTCTTCTTTTGCATAAACACAAACATTTATTCACAACTCTAATAAGTATACTATTTCGTTTTAAACCGCAAAATAACTCTTTAAAACAAAAATGGTGTAAAATTACTCATTAATTTCTCGAAAAAACATTACTCAAAGCCACTTTCTACGTACACAAACAAAAACAACAACAAAACTCAAATGTTGCCATTCGCGACTACAAAACTATTAAAAAAACTAATCATGTAGAGTGTCAATATACTAATCATGTAAAGTGTCAATTTGACAGCGAAGAATTTGAATCTTATCTAATAAAGAATTGAGTATAAAGGTCAAAAAAGTGCTTGCAGATTCTACAGAAGAGAATAAATTAGTAGAAAGATTTAAACATATCTATTGCAGAAGATATCTGAACAATTTTGCAGGATAGTGGATAGCAATTACAATTTTTGAATGAAGCATTACAACCATTTGTTCACTTATGTAGTGGAGTATACAAGGGAGTGCAAAAGGACATATGCATCTTTTCTCTCTCAAAATTGAAATATTTTTTTTCTTCTCCTAATGATTACATTTTTTTCATCACTAAGAGATAAAAGGATTTCAACCAAGCCAATTCTTAAAAAAAGAATAGAAAAGTCTTTACTGTCTTTGAAAGAGTTTCTTTGGGTCAGTGTATACCAAGAGGGAATTATCCTCATAGAAGATGCACCCCCTCCTCAAAATGCAAATTTCATTCCTATTGTATGTTATTTTTTTTAATGATCTTCATTTTTGTAATTTTTATAACTTGGTAAAATCACATCAATACTTGAACTATTTTTAATAGGAGAAATGAGAATAATATGTTATTTCCTTTATACCAAGTGGTAATTCTAAACTGCATTATTGTTTCTTTCATGGCAATGATGATATGCACCATCCAAAATTAATTTCTCGGTATGCTGCTGCACATACATATACAAAATGAACATAAACTGACTAAAAGTGTAATACCATTTAAAATATAGACAAGTAGGAAAGCTTCAGCCCAGCATTTAAAAAGTTTAGGTTTTCTTGCATATTGTCATATTCCCAATGTACGATGGCTAATCAGAAAGTAAGGAATGTTTTGGAATTAAAAAGAAACTAAGTACAAGAAAAAAAATTATTATATACATCAGAAAGAGCAACTAAAATTCTACTTTTCTACATAGTCACCAAACAAATTGAGGCACTTATCATAGCGGTAGACAAGCTTTGAAATTCCATTGTCATAGAATTCTGCCGTCTGCGACCTCAGCCACTCAGTGACGTGCACCCGCAGCTCCTTGTCATCGTCAAAGCGCTGTATTGCTAGCCAGTTCTTCATTCTTGGAAACAAGTGAAAATCAAACCAGAAATGTCAAAGCTGCCCCCATTTGCTGACATTTATGGTGGTCTGTAAGCAATTTTGGCACCCATTTCGCACAAAATTTGCGTTAGCCTAGCTTTTGTGTGACAATTTCAAACAACAAAGTCTGTGAAACTTGTGGAAAACTAAGCGAAAGCTCCATTATTGTGAAACAGCAGTTTTCAGGAATATTTTCATCAACTTTAGCACCATTTCCGGATTGAACTTTCATTCATTACGTTGTTTCTGTACACTTGACATACTTGCCGATAAATTTCCATAAGGTTTAGGTTTTTTGTCAACAAAAACCGTATCACAGACAGCACCTCACAACTGGCAGGATTTTTAATTGCAGCGCACATTTTAAATTTGAATATCGAAAAAATGGGCTGCATGGAAATGTTCCTGTTGTGATGGCTGGACACCGACTAAGATACCGAGCATGCAGACACCAAAATATACGTGATCAGTGCACCTAGCTACGTCAGACAGAAACGTTCCTTACTTTATGAATAGCCCTTGTATAGAGAAATAATTGCAAAAGAAAGCTGATGTAGGTATCTTCGTTGGTTACATAGTGGACACTAAAGGCTTATTGTATCTGATTATCAGAAATGGAACAGGTAATTGAAACTAAACACATAAATATAGATGAAATTAAAAATGGGGCTTCACATTTATTTGGTCTATAATCACAAGAATATGTTCACTTGTAACAATTAGAGGAATATGTTAAAAATGATACAATTAAAACTGAGGAAGTGAAACCTGAGAAAGTCTAATTAACTCAAGATATTATATAATGTTTAAGAATAGAGGGTCCTCAGAGAAACAGATCACACATTATTGTATATTTTTATCCCTTAACTGGTAAACAGTGTTTAGGGTCAATAAATAATGTTACTAATTATTGTAAAAAAGGAAATTTAACATCTAACCCTGAATTATTTAACTTTAAACCGATTTATCAAAGAGATAATCATGTAGATAAATATACATCCAATTATTCAAATATTGAAAGGCCAGACAAATTGAATCCTTCAAATTTTGTAGATCTTTTTCAAAGAGAAGTTCATAATATTGAAATCCCTCAGTCGTTCAAACAATTCCAGGAATCTTCATAACATAATTGGCATCAAGCAATAGATAAAGAGATTAAAAATATGAATACACTTAAGTGCGGTTATTAGCCGATTCTCCTAAAAATGCAAAAATTACAGGCTATAAATGGGTTTATTCTAATAAGATACCTACTTAAAAATAAAGAAATTCAAAGCTAAATTTATAGCTCAAGGATTTAAACAAAGATTTGGATTAGATTATAAAAATATTTTTTTCATAGGTGGTAAATTTTCCCTCAAATTATTTTTTATAATGATGATTTGTTGGTTGCATTGGATGCATGTACAACAAAGTACACTGGTGTGTAAAACTTAAGCAACAAGTGTTTTTTTCCATAACTCTGAGATATTTTCCAAGAGACATGAAATTCAGAAATGAGATACAGCATTTTGTACTTAAACGATGATGAAAGCATAGTTGCGCAAAAATGAATACAATGTATATAGTATGGAATCAAAAAATAAATAAAGGCTTTATTGAACCCATAGTATCCTTATATATGATTGTCTGTTCAACATGAAGAATAACAAGCAGATGGTCCTTAGCATGAGATATGCTGTTCCCTTAATACAATGGTTGCTTTGCACTGTCTCTCCACACTCAGCACAATATTGTCTATAGCTCAAGGTAAGAGTGCCCATTCCTCAATCAGTATCTGTTTGAGTTGTTGAGTGTTTCCTAGAGGATATAATCATGCTGCAAGGTGTCTCCCCAAAGCATCTCACTCATGTTCTATGGGATTTAAATCAGGGGAGAACACTGGCCAATCCATTTGAGTGATACTCTTTGTAGAAGCTGAGCTGTTGAGCATCAGTAGTCCTGTGAGGCCGTGCATTGTAACATAAAAAAAAAGACTGGTCTAATAGTACCTTGAAACAGACGCAGATGGGGAAACAT
The DNA here is from genome assembly GCA_019974015.1 of Nephila pilipes. NCBI lineage: Eukaryota > Metazoa > Arthropoda > Arachnida > Araneae > Nephilidae > Nephila > Nephila pilipes. Next base: position 516,425 of record BMAW01024902.1, read on the forward strand.
ACCTCCCCAGACGAGAACTCCAGGACCCCCGTAACAGTCTCCTTCTGCGATGTTTCTTAAAAAGAAACCATGTAACGACCTCTCTCCAAATAAAATGGCATTGAGAATCGCTTGTGGCACTGAAATGACTCTCATTCATAAACTGGACGACTCAGTTGAACAGATGTCCAGTTTTTGTGCTCCTTACACCACTCTAAACAGTGTCAGCTGCCTATAGCCAACTTTCAAATGATTGCAATGTTCAGGACAGTGGGTAAATAGGCTACCTTTGTGAAGGCATCTGGCCCAAGTAAACAGTGACACTAGTCACCCTGTTGCTCTAAACAGTTACTGAGCAATGGCGCTTGCAGATTGGTATAGAGCTCTTTTTGCTTGCAGGAAGATATATCGGTCATCCACTGCAGTTGTTTTCCTAGAGCAGCCACCACCAACCTTTCTAACAGCTGTACCTATGGTTAGGAAGGCTTTCCAGATGTGCAAAACAACATTTTTGTTGATTCCGAACTCTTCAGCTCCACTGGTCAAACACTACCTGGACGACTGGTAAGACAAGTCGTCCAGGTGATTTCTTTTAGCCATATTTCATGAAGACATTCACTTGCACTTGCAGAAAATGTCTTCAATAGCATCTCAGTTCCTTTTATTTTAGCTTTGAGCTGTGCGTGTTTTGTGCACACTCACGTCGCCTATGATCTTTGCATATGCATCACCTTTCTACTGAATTGTGAGTTCATTGTACTGATTGCAATAACCTATTTTCTGCAATTTCATGACTATTTGTTTAAAATTTACATTGTTGTTTAAGTTTTGCACATAAGTGTAGATGTAAAGGCAGCATTCTTGTATAGAGAGTTACATGAAGGAACATACATGCATCAACCACCAGGATAGGTTGAAAAAGGAAAGGAATCCAAGGTGCTAACTACAAAAATTAATTTATAGCCTTCATCAGAACTTAAAATGTGGAATAGGGAATTAAACAGTTAGAGTCAGTTTGTTTTCAACAACTTAAATACTGTAATTGTGTTTATAAGTTGATGTAATACTGCTTTTGTACATTGATGATATTGTGGTATTTGGCAAAAATGGATATTGTTGAACTTGGGAAAATCTTTTAGGTGATAATTTTGAAAAGGAAGGTGACGCATATTTACATGAGAGAAATACATTAATAAACTTGAAGATAAGTTTGTAGATATTCCAAGAAGTTTTATTAATTTTCTATTGAAGATAGGGACTTTATGACCAAAAATTAATGAAAGTGATGATATCAAAAAGGAAGGAATGCAAAAGTATCCTTATCGATCATTAATTGGATGTCTATCATATTTGGCTGTTAGAAATTGCTTTGATATAACTTTCAGTGCGAGTAAAATGTCGCAATTTTGCAATGGCTATACGTACGAACACTGGTTGCGATTGTAGTTGATTTACTTATGTTTTTAATATGAGCAATTACAAATTAAATTTATCTAGCAAAAAACACTTTGCTTTGACTGCCTATTCAGATGCAAGTTGAAGATCCAACTTGTCAGGAAGACATTCAATTAGAGGATAATTGATATGAATAGGACATTCTTTTGCCATGGAAAGCAAGTAAGCAGAAGTGTTCTGCACTTAGTTCTATGAAGGCAGAGATTGTGAGTCTTATTGACAATGTCAAGGAGTAATGGTTTGATAATATTTTTATCAGTTATTTCCTAAATTAAAACCCACTTTGTTTTGCAACAATAAATCTGTTATATGTGTAAAATGGAAAACTTTAAAACGGAGCAAAATGATATAAAATTAGCATATTCACTAATGAGTGAGCGAGTGAATGTAAAGTTTATTGGTGCAAGAGCCAGATATGGTTATACTGCGCCAAACAAGAATTAACTGTGGTCTAGACATGAAGTTGAAAAAAAGGTAAAAGGTGGTTGACAAGAAGGAGGGTCGAAAATAGAGAAGGATTGCTAGGGTATCCCAGGAGTGTGTCACCCTATTTACTAATGAAGCCTCAATCTAAACACAGATTGAAATTTTTCATTTCAAGAATGTTTGTATTCTTGTGGAGCCAAATGTTGGAAGACGGTAATGAAAATTCTTGTAGCTCCACCATCTATAACAACACGTCTGATGTATAGTAGTTATTCCAAATAGAAGCCATAGCGTAGGTTCATAAAAATATTTCGAAAGTTGAAAGAAAAACAGGAAAATGTGTAAAGAATGAGAGTGTACTTATAAAACTGAGAAATATGTTAATGCTTTTATATTTATTTTTCATTATTATGTTGTGTTTAAATAAACTATGTTTTCATGGAGAAACTTGCCATCATTTCCTGCAAGGGCAAGTCTGAATGGGGATAAACTGGCTCCTTCTGCATAAGTAATTCAGACAAGTTTAATGCAATTCATGAGTAAAGGAACATTGTTAGCGATTAAACAAAACAAATGATGGCACAAAGATAACAACTGGACATGTTTTGGAAAAGAATAATCCTTGGAGTATTCAAATCCAGATAATAAACCAAAATGTCTTGATTCTGAATCTTAGTGTGTGATCTCAAACTGTGGAAGAGGTTTAAAAGTGTGAGTAATGTTAATCGATGACCAGTACCAGATCAGTCAAGTGTTACAACAGTTTGTCAAGACCAAGATTTGGTAATAACTGCACAATGTTGGAGAGATAGTTATGCCAGACTATTGGGTTCAGCGCGCACAGCCATCACAGGGGTATGAGTTTCCAGACAAACTGTTAATAGGAGACTCAATCATATTGGACTTTATGCCAGAATACAGGCTGGTAGAATTCCCTCACAAATGCACTTATTTAAACTAGAGTTTGAAGCATCAGTACTGGAGTTTGGGATAGTGGACCAATGTGATATTCAATATGAATCTCGTTTTAGCCTAAAACACAGATTTTCCTTGGGTAACAATATGACAAACTTGTTTTCAACTTGGAAGCATCACAGAAAGATAAGTGTTTTTCACGAAAGGGAGTCATGGTGCAACTAAGTATAATGCTGGATAGCCAAACAGATCTCCATATCTTAGAGAGGTTTGTGATTGCTAAAAAATATATAAAGATGAAGTACTTGAGCCTTATTTTTATCTGTTTAAGAGGTGCTGTTGGTCCTGACTTCATATTTATGGATAAATGCATGCCTTGTCACAGTGCAAGCCAGATTGAAGACTTCCTTTAAACTGAAAATATCCAACGCATCCCATGGCCTGCTTACTCACCTGAACTGATATTTATTGAGTATTTATGGGATAAACTCCCCAGACAGCTTGCCCCTCTTCCGCACAAACCAAACTCAGTAACAGCAAAGAAAATATTTTTTTTGTGACATTTGGAACACTTTAAACCCACAACGCCGCAGTTAAGCATGGGAAATCATGCAGTGTATCTGGTTCTCAAAGGTGACCACAAATTTATTAAGCTGTAGCATCACCTTTTATTATAATTTGTTTCTCACTAAACTGTGAAATCTTTTTATGCCCAGCTTTCTATCAAATTGTTTTTTTGAATAATAAAAGCAATTATCATTGTTTTCTCACTTTATAACCATTTTCCTTTTGTATATTATGTTTCTCACCATTCGGATTTAGATTTCATTCATTATTCCCTTAATTAAGAAATGAGCTTAACTTTTGGACACCAGCAAAAACAGATAGTTATATATGCATAATCTTAATTTGTAAAATTCCCAAAAATGTTATAACTCGCATTGAAATATATTTCTAAGCCCTATAAGTGTATTTCCCCATTTTAACTTTTTAACCTTCATGTTATGGAAATTATGTTTAAGTTAATTTTTCTTCCCTTGATTTGCTATAAAGAATTGTTACACCATAAATAAATATTTCACACAATAAAAAAAAGGTGAGAAACAAAAAAAAAAAACAATAAAAAATTTAATGTTTCATAACTAGGTTCTTTCAAACAAACTTTTTACCATCAACACATATTTTTTAGTTCCACCAAACGGTAAATTAATAAAGTCAAAGCAAAAATGCACATAACATGCATTTTTAAATATTGAAAAATTTACTCAAGAAACATCAACAGAATTTTAAAAAGTTAATAGTATTCTCACAAGTAAATTATATATTTGATACCTAGTTCAAAGAATACTTTAGTTCTGTATATCACAACATATACAATTAAAAGTAAAATAATAAACATGAGAATACGAGTATATTAGTGAAATTATGTGCAAGTTATCAAAATAATTTATGTGAATAGTGAAACCTAGAAAGATTAGAAGTGTTGGTTTCCTGCTTACTTGGACTTTCTCTTCCAGCAAGTAAATATCTTGGATCATAAGGAAGTCTTGTAGGTGTAAATATTACATCTCTGTCAACTGGATCAAGAGGCTCCATAATTGGTAATTCTGCACCTCTACACTATATTAAATACGAAAATGACTCTTATAAGATAATTGCATAATATAATAATATTTTGGGTAAACCTGGGAGGAGGAATCAAAAAATAAAAGAAACATACTTTATCTTCAAATAACAGCCTCTTTAATCCTTTATTATTAACAAAAAATTATTTAATAAATTCATGAAATTTAACATTGAAAATCTTTCAAAGCTGATTTATGTATGTTTATATATATCCCTCTGTTAATTCTCCATTAATTTTTTTCTTGATAGATATTTCAAAGATATTAATATGGATAATAACTATTTATAGCAAAATAAAAATTTGCAGTTTTAATACACTATAACAAATAGAATACTAAAATAAAATATGTCCGATCAATAATCTGTAAGTGATCCTAAAAGATATTACATTTAGAATATCATTATAGATATTTCTTGACTGATAGCACCATGATCACTTGATCTAATGTTATTGGAAAACTTCCTAAAAGCTCTTTACCATTGGTTAATTAAAGAATACATGGAATTTTAGATTACATGGAATTACTTCCTTCTTGCTGTTCCAAAGCAGAAACATACACTTCTGTAAACCTGGGTATGCAAAATTTCACCACAGTTTTTTTAAAAAAAGTTTCCTGATATATCATTGTACTGTGAAGGAATAAAACTGCAGAGTAAAAATTATCAAAATGGAAAATATCGAGCAAACAAGCATTGAAATAGTTATTTCCATTGAAATCAGGGAAATGAATTATTGCCAATATTAAGAATTGTTCACAACACGTAGATGCGGTATATGAAGATATATATTATTAAATAAAAATTACTCAAGAAAGATAAAATGCTCAAAGGAGCTAATGAAAGTAGAGGTTTACAATGCAAGAGTCAATTCTAGCTATAGTGTGTCAAGCAACATGTATCTGCGATCGAGATGTCTGAATAAAATGGATAAATAAAAATTGAAAGACAAGAAAGTTTGAAAATAGAGAAGGATCACTAAGGTATCTCCGGTTTGCATCATATTTGTTTACGAAGACTGTAAGCCCTGTGACAAAGAAAAAGATTACTAGGGTTCCTCACAGTCAAGATTCCTGTGCTTACCAAAAAAAGTAACCACTGCTGGCAAATGCTTAAAGAAAGTAATAAAAGAGAGAAAAAAAAAGTTGAAACCAGCATGCAGAATCAAAATTTAAAACCATATTTTAAAATTACTCCTTGAACCAACAATTATTTAGTAAGTTAACTATCATCTAATGTAAATCGGTCTTTTACTAGAATTTGAATATGCTCTTAACTAGAAATGAAATTCGATTATCACATCACTGGACATGATCATGCTGCAATGACTACTCTTTAGATTATTATCTTTCTAAAAAAAATGTCATGATTTTGAGTTTCTAGAAGATTTTTTAAGAACTTGTCATTGCCTGTTATATTTTATTCTTTTTATTGCATGATTAAAACTTCAGGCCCATAATTTTACAATTTTTTTAAAAATATTTATAGCAATTACAAATTCAAATATTTTTTTCATAGGTTATTTATTAAATTTTATAATTTTAACAAAAAAATTTTTGGGTTAGTTATAAAAGTGAGAGCTAAAAGGTTATCAATTATACAAGGATCATTCAATAAGTCCTTTGAAATTCCAAAAGATGGTGCTCGTAGCATTGAAAATGGTGTTTTTAGAAAGAATCATGACTCACTAGACAGCTTTCTGTGTCTCAGTTACTAAAAGTCATTATCCTGACCCCTTTCACCAAAAATCCGTCGTAACTTTTTCCAACTGATGAAACCATCTTTACCTTCTTTGACACAACCCATCATTTTGATTTTTGCTTGATTTTTGGTGGATAATGAATATAGTCTCACTGATGGTGACAACTTAACACAGCAGCAATTAAATTTTGATTTGGTAACAAATGACTACCAAATCAAAACTAATGAATCAATGTCAAATTCGTTTCGGCTCCATTTAACAGATGGCAGCACCCAATGGTAACAACAATTTACTTTAATGATGTCATCTGTCTTCAAATACAAGTACTTTTTGAACCATTCTCATTTTATAGGAATTAATGTCAAGAAAATGAAATCAAAAAGAAAAATGTTATCTGAATACCTTAGGCATGTAAGATAACCATTTCAGCATTAGGTAAATTCCTTGAAGATCATCAGGAGCAGTGACATGTGAAACTCCATTATTATGCATGATTTGAACCCCTCCAAGTTGATTATTAGAAGTATACACTTCACGACCTAAAAGCTGAGGAAACCAATGTTCAATAACAAAATATTGTTCTAACTTTATTCAAAGAAATTTTTTCTTTTAAAAAATATACCATAGAATAAATAATTTTATTACTTTATTTAAAGCACCAGCACCAGTTAAAATAATATTGGAGTTCTCAATCTGAATAACTCTTTGCCCAAGTCTGACAAGATAGGCTCCTATTCCAATAGCCCTACAAGTAACCTATGAAGAAAAATTAGTACAATAGAATCAACTCTACAAAATTTCAGAATAACAGAAGACATGCATCTTAAATTTGAACTTTCATTATCACCATTACAAGTTATAAATGCAATAAGCATACATGTACATCATAGAATACAAATACAGAAGAGCAATATACCTTTAAAGAAATTTAACTATTTTGAAATCGTATAATTATATTCAAACTTTGAAATATGTGTAACAAGTATCACCTCAGAATGCAAATTGAGAATAGACAAAAAATAATTTTATATATTTTTAAGATTTATTTCAACTAGAACAAAATTTGAACTATGTTTTTAAAGGTACTAACAAGCAAAATATTGAATAATAAACACAAAATTGATAGCAATACAAAATTTTTAAATTTTTTTCAAAACAGTTACTTTAACTTACTTATACCCATAATAATTTCAAAAACATTGGAATCATCAATTTCTTTTGCAAACACTGTTTGAAAAATAACACAAACAAATTCTAGAAGTTAAATTATAAAATACAAAAAATAAACTGTAAGACTATCTGAGATATAATGGAATATATTTAGAGCAATTCAAAATCAAATTATGTTTCATGTTTGAAAAACAACACCAGCAAATTCAAAAAGTCAATATGTTGGGGGGGGGGGAATTGAAAATGTCAACATGAAAAACAAATTCAAAAAGCCAAAGTACAAGTTAGCAAATAGAAATTTTTAACCTATAAACTGCAAAACTAAATGAGATAACATGGAATATATTTAAAGAAATTCTAAATCTTATTACATTTCCAATTTTAAAAAAATATTGTTATTGATTAAAATTTTCCAGGCACTTATTTTTAGAATATTTTTTTTTTAACTTTTAAATTTCACTGGTACAATCGTTTAACCACCATCTTCCTACAAAATAATTATTAAACATGTCATATATAGCACTGTATCTGTTTGAATTTGTAACAAATTAAAACTTGAGATCTTAATAATAATAAATTGGTAAGATTTTGAAATATTTTGCACTACAAAAAATATTTAACAAAATGTTGAATAAATGCAACTCATAACACTAACCATGCTTATTGTGATTATATCTTTGTATGCTTGAGAGGATTCACCAGCAATCATTCCAGCACACGTCAAGTTTCTTACACCCAAACCATCATCCCTACCTAGAAAACGATTGTATAAATTCTGTAATAACAAATATCTTACAAATATAAAAAAGACCAAATCTCACTAAGCTGCTTTCAGTTTACAAACCATCAGCAAAGGATGAAATAAAATTCACGAAGTGTACAAAAAAAATGCCAAAAAGAGAAATAAATAGTTTAACCTACTGAATATATCTAAGGTATATTGCATAAGTTTTGTTAAAATTCTTAAAAAGTTCTTCAAAAAATTCAATCACACACACAAAATAGAGAGAATAGAGATAGCTTACCAATAATATCTGTTATCTTATATCTTGATTCATTTTCATCCTCAATCAAAACAGCATGAATTGAATTCATTGCACTGACCTTTTTAAAGTTTTCTGGGCTCAAGTACAGGTATTTATAACCCTGAAATGTACAAAATTTAATTAAAATTAATTTAATTTAATTAAAATAAAATAATATTTTTATTTTTACATTCATTTTAATAATTTGCTGTAATTTCTATGGTTTCAACAACCCTTTTACCTTAAAGATAAATGAAAATATTTTATGATACTAAGCTATAAATAATTTAAGAATCTGTCAAATATAGACCCTAGAATATTTGAATAGAATCATTTTTTTAGAATTGCAATAAATACTACAGTGAATTATTAAAAATACTAAACTAAATAGATTCACATTTAAATAATATTAACAAAAGACCCTGACTCCAAATTAACATAATTGTAGAGAATTACTATATTTACACAGTTAAATGATTCATCAATAATCATGTAATAATTTAGTACCTTATCTGGATTATCAGGATCTATCCAAGCTACATTAAAAATATGCTTGATTTCTTCAGCTAATCCAATTCTAGCCCCACTGTTAGCTGAAATATATAAACGTGGAATACCAAGTTCTCGTGCTTTTTCTGATGCTTTCTAAAATAAAAAATATTCAACAGCTTGCATTTCTAGATTATTTACATGTGTAAAAAAATATTTTGACTGATTGCTAACAAGGATTACAAATGATAAAAATATTTTTTTTTAAAAAAAAAATTTAAATACATCTCTAATAACTATGACAAAATTCATCCCATTGGTATTTACCAGAAATAAAATATCCTCTTGAGGAGCAAAGGTACCAATTAAATAAGTTATGTCATTACAGATCACAATTACTTCTCTCCCTTGGGGATATTCCGGAGTAATGAATGTCATTTTCCAAGCAACCATACCAATCTAAAAAGAAGTACAAGATAAGCAATTTATAACATTTGAAATGACTAAGAATATTCCTTTTTCAAAAGATTGGAAAAAAAAAAAAACTAAATTATAGTTTCCAGGATATTATTAAAGACTTTTGATAGAAACTTAAGCATAAATAAGCTACAAAATACATAAGAAAAATAAACATTACATTCTTTTTGAACAAGTTAAATTATATATGATTATATGTACTTATGCAAAATACTATTGAGATTTTCACCAAACAATATAATATTCTGCCAATTATTAGAGCAGAACATTAAACATTGTTAGTTTCATTGAAACATAATTTCTGATCCAATGGGGACTATCCTTATTCATACATAAAAGAAAATATTGAAGATGGATCCACCATTTTTTGGACTCGTAGAAAAGTTTTTGTTAATTGGAAAACTAATATACATACATAAAAAAGTTAAAAGACAGTGGGGATCAGCCAAATGGCATACCAAACATAAAGGAACCATCTGACACAACTCAGCTTTTTACATTGATGAATTTATGAGCCATCAGATTCACAATGAAGTAGACATATTCGTTACTTTCTTGAATGAAATAATGGATTTTCAGCCATCTAAATTATTAGTGTAAATTCAGCAGAAATTGCATCAACTTTGATTGTCAACAGGATTTTACATAAGTACTGTTTAAAAAATGTAACAGAAATACATTAACTTAATGATGTTTAATAATAAATACACTTGATAAATTAACATGAGATAATACAAAATATGCAACCTCAATAAATCATAAATATATAGATATCAGTGGCAAGATTAAATAATTACAGTCAAATTTCAGTTACTGTGAGATAAAAAAAAAAACAATATTATTGCTCATACTTTTAAAGCTTCTTTACTGATTATCAAATTACAATAGCTTGATGATTCTTAAATTATGTAATATTAATAGGACTTTTAACTTTTTAACATGTTGTGCCATAAATGCTTTAATACTCAGAACTGAAAATCAGTTCGTTAAATTAATAAATTATAATTAGCAAAACTGTATTACCAATTTTACTTATAACATAGGAACACAGTTTATTTTTAAGAGAGCAAAAATCATTTAATATTATAATAATTCTTTTTTTTAATGAAAATATACAATAAATGTTCTAAAAAATGTTTACAATATTTTTATGGCCAAAGAAAACCTAAAAATTCAATACAAACATCATTTTCTCCGGGTAGTCTTTTTCTTTCCACTAAGTTGCCACTAGAATCTAAGACAAGTTCAGTATATTTTAGTAACTGAGTAGGAACTTCCATTTCTGGGCGCCCTATTGTATATTCCTCCCACAAGCGACTTAAGGACTGAAATATATAAAATAAGTAAGAAACAAAACTTTTTGAAAACCTTTAAATATTCAATGATTCATGTTTTAAAATCTTACTTGTTGAAACATATCTGGAAAATCATAAACATAAGTTGTGCCATTGGATTGAGCCTGAAACCTTTTCAACTGCAAATAATCCTTTGTCATATAACAAGTTGAAATGGGTAAATCATGCAATGGTCCTTGTTTGTGACCCCATGCTTCAAATTTTGTACAGCCAGTAACAGGATCTGTTACTTCTTTATATAAATTCATATCCAAATAGTAACCACTTTCATTGGCAAGGTAAAGACGAATAGGCATGCACTTAGCAGTTGGAGTAAGCCTAGAAATAAATTAAAATAGGAACAATAAATCATTATAGAAAATGAGTTTAATATCTGGATTATAGAATATTACATTTTTAATAGCAGTAATAATCAGTTCTTTTAACAAAGTAAAGAATTGCATCAATGCTAAAAACACATAAGTATTCTCAAACCAAACCAAAAGAGTATCATACTACACTATATATATCAATTGAGACACATATAACTATAATTATAATCACTCTGTTTATAGATGTAAAGTTAAAGTTTCAAAATGCTGTAAAACAAGAACAACTGATCAGAATGTCAAATTTGAACAGAATATTATTGAAGAGGGGGGAAACGTATGGCGTAAGAAAAAAAATCCAAATTTTAGCAATAGTAAGCATCATAATTTAAAAAGGTTCGATTACAAATGACAAATGAATCGTAAAACAACGACTAAGGTGCAAGTTGCACTTTAAGCCAACTGTACTGTTCAGTGTGCATGACTGCACAGGAGTGATATTGTTTGTCATGTAAAGCTATGTCATATTTTACATCGGATGAGAAAAATCGGTTTTTAACTGTCCTGAGGCCAAAAACTGCACAAAAAGCATCCAGCAAATCTGTTATTAAATTTCGCAAGACTGGCTCAAAACATGTTCAAATATGTTGCCCACCGTTATGTGCAACAAGATGAAATCGAGAAACAGCATGTTCCGAAACTGATCAAAGTGTCTGGTTTCACGTTCAGAATGTGTTGCGCAATGCGTGCCTTCAGTTCAGCTAAGTGTGCAATTGGAGCACGGAACACAGCATCTTTCAGATAGCCCCACAGCCAGAAGTCACACAGATTAAGATCAGGTGATTGGGAGTGGCCAGGCTGTAAGGAAATGACAGCTGATAATTCTAGCATTTCCAAAAAGTGATTTCAGCAGCTGCTTCACTGGATTTGCAAAGTGCACAGGAGCGCCATCTTGCACAAAAATGATCCCATCTACACATCACGCTGTTGAAGATCTGGAATGACATGATTGTGCAAAAGACACTCATAGCACCGACCAGTGACGGTAACAGGACCGAAAGCACCCATCTCCTCGAAAAAATATGGCCTATGATAAATGATGCCGTAAGCCCACACCACACAGTGACCTTTGCAGGTTGAAGTGGTACTGGTTGAGTTGCGAGTAGATTGTCTGTTACCCATATTCGGCAATTCTGTGCATTGACATGTCTGTTGTCATATCGCGGTAATCACATGGAATCACGTTTGCCGATATGACGTCATCCCACGCATCTGGCAATGGAATCGGGAATTTGCATTCGACGGTAATTTTCAGTTACGTCATATGAAGTTATTTTTCATTGGATGCCGATTCTTAACTGTCGAGTTGACGGTGTCGAATGCAGATTCCGGAGTATATATAATACAGATCTTAGTAGATTGAAGTGCCCTTTTTGGATGCTGTATGACAGCTGTTTGGATGGCAAAATGAAATGTTTGCTGCTTTTTGGACTTTGACTATGATCGATGTGACCATCGTTATGATTATGTAGTTCTCGGCTTAAAGTGTTGTTATAAAGAGTAACACATCAATCAATAACTCCCGAGACTAACCCAGAGATGGCGCTCGTAGTAAACCAGCAACCAGGTCTTTCTAGAGTACGAACCTTTGCTTGAAACGTGTCAAAATTTTAAGTCGATCGGACCAGAAACAGCTGAGTTATCGAGGTTGGAGTAAAGTCGTTTTGTAGTTTGTTTAAAAAATGGAAAAAACCGAGTTTCGTGTTCTGATAAAACATTGTTTTTTAATGGGTAAAAACACCGTGCAAGCGAAACAATGGATTGAAAAATGTTACCCGGACTCTTGTCCATCAAAAGCAACGATTTGTCGGTGGTTTGCCGAGTTTAAAGTGGTCGTACCGACACAAATGACGCGGAACGCTGGGGTAGACCTGTGGAAGCCATTACACCGGAAAATGTGAGTGAAGTGACAAAAATTATAATGAAAGATCGTAAAGTGAAGCTCCGTGAGATTGCTGAGATGACACAGATATCATATGGAAGTGTATTTACTATCCTTCATGAAAAATTGAGCATGAAAAAGGTTTTTTTCCAAGTGGGTGCCGCGATTGCTTTCGATGGAACAAAAACAGCAACGAGTCGATGATTCAGAAAGCTGTTTATCGCTATTTACTCGCAACAAAAAAGATTTCTTGCAGGAAAGAAAAAAAAAAAAAAGAAAAGAAAAAAAAAAGGGAAAAAAAAATTTGGAAAAGCGTTGGAACGATTGTATCACCCTAAAAGGTGTTATGTTGATGAATAAAAAAAAATTTTGCAAAAAAAATGTTGTTTTCAATGTTAGTCTCGGGAGTTATTGATTGATGTGTTATTGTAAATATGTAAATATATAATCGTGTAAATAAATTTATAATTTTAAATATTAGAGTTTGTCTTTCTCTGTTCATGTGGCATTAAATTAAATTATCAAAGGCCAACTAGAGGTAGGCCAACAGTATCATGTCAAATGGAAATGGGCTTTATCTGTCCAAATAATTTTCCATGGCCATTTATTGTCCATTTCCATGAGAGCAAGAAATTCTAAAGCAAAAGTCTCTCTTGTTCGCAGGTCAGAAGGAAACAACTTCTGCACATGGCTAATTTTGTAAGGATAGCAATGAAAGATGTTTCGTAGAATTTTATGCACCGTGCTCACAGGCCTGTCCAATGTTTGGGCAATTCCCCGTGCACTGCAAGGCTGCACACCATCGTTCAATTCCTCCTGCACTGTTGTTGCCACTTCTTCAATGACCATCAAATCAGTTTTTTTCTTCCCTCTACCAGATTGCACATCAAAAGAACCTTTTTTTTTCAAATTTCTCAATCATTTTCTCCAGACCATTGGCAGTCATCGGTCCAATGCCTTTTTTAATACACTTGAGTGTCCGGAACTTCTGCAGAGCTACTGGTGTACAGTCATTATTCTTGTAAAAAAGCTTTACAAGCAGAAAGTGGTCCTTCAATGAGACAGTCATGGCAAATTTCTCAGATGCAAAAAGAGGAAAGGCTGTGTACCCGGCATTTTAATAATAACTGAAATGAGTTGCACGCATGACAGGTATTTTTATTTACATATTCTGCTGCTTTCAGCACCATTTGTTGCTAAAATTTGGAACTATTTTTTTTTCTTATGCCATATGTCCCCTCCCCCTTTCCTCAATAATATTCTGTACAAATTTGATGTCATTCTTTTTTTTACAGCGTTTTGAAACTTTAATTATAATCACCCTGTATAATTAATTACCTGATAGTCATTTTTAATTCAGCTTGCAAAACTCTTAACTTCCATAACCTAGGACCATATCTCATTACCATTGCACGAACATTTTCAGCAATCTACAATAATAAAAAAAAAAAAATTAAACAAAATAATACAACTTTTCTGCAGAATTTTTCGTATTTTTTCCTCAGAATAACTTACTTTAGAGAGATCCATAGTAACTTTTGGAACAAAGTTCAAGAATATGTGATTGCAATCAGTTCTTTTGGCCTAAAAATAAATTGTATATTTGAAAGAATTTTAATACAGATGCAAAGTTTAAGCAAAACTCTCAAATTCAAAAGATTAAATAAGTGCTAAACAGATTACATACCTGAGGATGAGTAAAGGCTACTTCCAATTCATCCATTGCTTCCAAAAGTAATCGTTCACCTTCATTTTGCAAATACTCATAAGATGCTTCCTAATAATTATTTAAAAATTAAAAAGCATTAGGAATTATAAAGTACTTTTTTTTTTTTTAAAAAAAAAAAAAGATTGATAAAAATGCAAAACTATATAAATTATCTCTTTTTAACTTGATTTTGATTAACCATGACCAACTTCCAAGAATTATTTGGTTAGGAGCCCTTCCTCCCCCCTCTTTATATTAAAATTAAAAATTTAAATACTTGTTTATTCAACATGTTTGAAAATACTGGAAAATTTTAAAACTAAATCAATCTTTGTTTTCAAATCATGAAACCCTTAATCCTAATTAAGTAATGAGTCTTATAAGTCTAAACAAAGGAAGATAAAATCATGAGGAAGTTAAAAACTGTAATTTAGTTAAATGTTCAATTAAAAATAAATCTTAAAAAATCTCTTCTAAAAAACATTATTATTTTGAAGCAAGTTGCCAGGACATTGTAATAACCAAATTTCTAGATTCCAAGCTTTCTTTCACAACATCAGATATTTCAATATATTTATAAATGAAAGCTCATTTAAAACTGTTTACACACAGGCATTACCATTTTGAGATATCTGTTTTTCAGTCTTAAATGTATTAAGTGTTAAAATACTTATTCTCATTTCCTACAGAGCACTTGAAAGTGCTTCAATATCAGGACTTTCTTATATTTCATATTTTTGGTCAAAACACTTTTTTTCCCTTCCATTTCAGTATTTATTTAACAATACCAAATCAGAATTCAAAAATACATTACAAAAATTTCATTCATGTAGTCAAGTTTCAAGAACATACTCATGGGTTAAATTGACAATTAAATAACATTTCCTTCATCTCTGTCAAAGTTTTTCTTTTTCAAAAAGTAATGTGAGCAAAAAATCATATGAACAGTCTAATGGCATCGAAGACTGTTTCAGATTGGCTTATTTGAATTACCATAGCTCAAAAGTAAGAGTGTGAAAACTTGCAATTGTGTTAAGCCACTTGTGACTTTATGGTAGGATCACAAAAGATATTGATCATATATTATTTTATTTATATTTCTTGAAATTCACAAAACAAATGGCATACATAGTATTGATAAGATGTTTGGCTCAATATTTGTAACAAAAATTTCCCCATTTTAAAACAGTTTGAAATAAAATTAACTCCCAATCAGAAGAAAAGAGTTGTCATTAGTGAAGTACCATATAAATATACAAGCTGTGAGAAACAAATGGCATGTTGTTTAGCAAGCTACTATGTAGAAGTTCACCTTACAGTTATGCAAAATAATTATGCAAGACATCTGAATCATAGCCCTATAGCTCCATTTCATTTTCTCACTTATAATTTTCAAAAATTTAAAAGTTTTGAAAAGAATAGATGTTATAGCCAACTAAAAACATGTATTAAGTGCAACAGGAAAAAAAAAAGTCTTTTAAAACACTGAAAGACTTAAAATATCAACAGTAGTAGACAAATAACAATCAATTATTTAAAACAGAATATTTAAAAAGGAAAAATGTGTTAACAAATCGTAACAAACACAATTTCAAAATTATTCAGGAATAATTTATTTAAAAATATGAAAGATGGTTCATAATGAAATGTGAAATAAAAAGTTCATACCTTTGTTATTAAATCTGAATGCCTGATGATTGAACGGATAAAAAACCTATAATCTGTAACTTCTTGACCTTTCGCTACCTATAATTTTTTAAAAGGCAGTTTTGAAAACTCATATTTCAGTCAAACAATAGTTATTAAAATAAGAAATAATGGGTGCAAACCTTAGCTTTGCCTAGATACAAATGCATCTTTTGATTAGCCGTAGGTATAGCTTCTAAGTCGTAATTTCGTAAACGATTAATCTCAAGTTGAAATGCTAAGGCAGGTTCTAAGTGTCGATAAATTTGATCTTCTTCAAACTGAAATATAACAAAATATTGAAGTTAGTTTTAATTTTTCAAAATTTTATTAAAAATCTCCATTAAAAAAATTAAAAAAAAAAAAAAAAAAAAAAAAGGAAACAGACATATTTACTTACATTATCCCTAGCTCGGTAAGTGAAATATTTTGGAAACAGTTGCTGTAAAAATATTCTAGGTGTTATTAAAACAGAAATTTGATACATACTGGGAATAAATTAAAAGAGATTAAATTTATTATTTACTGTTTGAAGTAATATATTAAAATTTACAAATTAGATAAGAGAACTACAATTAAGACATAAAAAATTCTGAATAATTTTTATGAAAAAACTATCAGAATTAAACAGATACACGAAAAAATACATATTCCATATAATTAGAATAAGAAATTCACATTTTCCATACAATACTGCAGATTGAGTACAATAAATGAAGAATTTTGATTTAAACTTCCTATTTTTCAGTTAACCCTTAGCTTACTAATATTTTCCATCATAGTTGACCTTCTTATGAAGAAAATTAGAAGAAATAGAATTACAAAAAAAAAAAAAAAAAAAAAAAAATTAAAAAAAAAAAAGGTATTTATTACAGTACACCATTTTTACTACTTCATAGTTGGAGAAATCATCAAAAACAATTGTTGTAACACTACCTTTTAAGATAAATTGAATGTATTATATACAATGCAATAAAATTATTCTTCTGCTTTGAAATGGTGCATAGAGTGTCATCATCTACTGACAGAAAAAAAGGAAACAATGGACTTGAAATTTATGGCCAGCGACCAATCAGCTGTGTAAAAAAATGGCTTAAATGCTATTCTCTAATCTTTAAAATATATTATTAACTATGCTCTATATTATTAAATTTTTCATTCTAAATACAATTATTAAATTTATTTTGAAATGCATCTTTTTGACTTACCTCTTCATGTTTAGGGTTTAGCTTTTAATTGTTATTATTTGCACCTCTAATTGCCACTTTTGTTTATTAGAAGTTGAAGATAGTTTATCAACAATGATTGCTTTTAGTATTATTTGTAACATTAACTGCAAAAGAAATATGTTATATAAGGGATTTGCATCTGAAAGATCGCATGACTGGTAGCTTCTTTATCTTTCCTTCTAGGTTAGGTGACTATATTTTTCCTTTCAGAGAAGAATACATGACTTGGAAAGCTATGGTTGAATGGTATATTTATTTTTACAACTGTTTTTATGTTTGATAGGCAGCCTTTAGTCATCACAATGGATACTTATTTGATAGAAAGAACATTTTTTTAAAAAGTTTTCCAGATTGTTATTTTTGGCATCACTTAAGAGCTCTGGATTCATATATTGTATCACAGGATTGGTTAAAAAATTATAGGAAATTATTATAATTTCACTATTAGCTATTGTTTAATTTTCATTATTTGCCTTGCCTGTTTCATGGATACAACTTAGATTAAAATACTGTTTCTTTTTTTAAACGAATCGTAACTTCATCTACAATTCAAAAGATAATTTTGCACATGAAAATAGTTTGTATACTTTAACTATGCAAAATTTGAATTTGGCACAAAGGTTATTCGAAGTAAATGGATATAACTTAGTCATAACATGATTTTTTTGAAGGTTTAAGGTCTCCATCATGCAAAGAGGGAGTTCGTGGATCTATTGGGAGGAAATCATTTATTTCAGTGCCTCTCCTGTTAGATTATTTAAACTTTGTGGCATCTCAGACTCTCCATACACCACTTTCATTCCCTAGGGATATTTTGTTATGTAAACTCGTGAAGCAGAAATTTTTTTACATTATCACTTCCAATACAATGAATGCAAGATACACTCTAGGAAACATCGTATCATTCAATTTCTTTATCTAAGTCTTATGCTATGTAAATTTTTGATGAAAAATATACAAGAAGTTATGAATATATATTTCACTTACACTCTCAAAACAGCAGTATTGGAGAAGGTATGGTAAATTTGAGCATCGAGATGTCAAGTTCGTTGCATGATTTTCTTTTTAATAAAATCTTATGTATTTTTGGAAGACTTTTTATAGTTTAAGATATGAAAAATGCAGTTCCACCAATTGATTAGCAAAACACTTCCACACACCAAGAAGTTTAACAAGAGGAAGAAGACTGCTAATTATCAGACAATTGTTAAATTTGACTCTAAAGGTAGAAATGAATATTCATTGGTGCTCCCAATCCAGCGCTTAACATACAGCAACAAGATCACCAGACAGAAGAATGACATGAGCAGACTCACTCCTGTCACTACTTTATGGAGAGACATGGGTCAAAGAGAATGCACATAATGCATAATGTAGATACAGCATTATCTACAAAACTATCAGTTTTAATCTCCAATAAAATAAAAAGAAATGTATGTGAAAAATTGAACTGAATTATATCCTTACAAACAAAATCTAAAAAATAAAGAGTAAAAATATTTCTTTTATGAATTTTATAGTTTCTCATACTTTGAAAAGGAAGCTCACCCCCCAAACATAGGAGAGGATAACTAAAGAAATAATGCCCTCTAAGTGAAAGAAAATTACTCAGGTGCTTACAGGTTGCTTAACATGAATGTTAGTCCTTTGGGAGAAGGACATGAGAACTGATACTTTTCCCTTCCAACTTCAATTACCAAACTACAGGAAGAATTTTGTTAATAGGAATTTAAAAAGAGATTTAAAACCTCAAAAATAAAAAAAGATAGCTTTAACTTAACAAAGAGAGATAAGCAGCCTTTTTCTATAATGAACTAAACCACTATAATGTACTTGGAGCCCTGACAGATTTAACGAGCATCAGGTCTGCAACAAAGCATGTCTTTAGTGGCATCAGAACACTAACTCACAACCTTGCCATGAGCCTGCAACCATGATAACTCAGCTAAAGCTGACTCTTAAATACTGGTATTTGCCCTATTCTAAATTTTTTGTTAACATTTTCCAACTCAAGATAATCAATTTTGAAAATAATTACACTGGAAATTTTTATTCTAAAACAAGGAAATATATAATTTATGGAAATTTTTTATTCTAAAACAAGTTGGTATTTATTGGTATTATAATTTTTTATTTGATATTTTGGACAAATTTGGTTAAAATATAAATGTCAAATGTCTTTTGAATTTTCCAGATTTAACAACAAGTTTAACAAAAATAAGCTTGCTTTGTACTTTATTATAAGCTTTCTTTTTTTTTTTTCTGAGGCTTTTTTATATAGTAGAAAAGAAGTACAATAATAAGATTTTACAATCAGAAAAAATCCTAAAAATGTATTAGACAAATTTTCATGAATTAAAATTTCTTAAAAAATACAACCATTTCTGAAATTAAGATTTAAAATGAAATATAACATACTTTGTGTAAAACTATGAATGTTATTCTTCGAAGTTTCTTTTCCATAAAAAGATCTCTCTAAAAGAAGAAAACAATATGTATATGCAAACAAATTATCAAAAAGTTGGTAATAAAATTTGATATTAAAATCTTTCTGAAATAAATGCTATAAAAGCTACCAAATATTTTTATTTACTTGCCCAATTTGTATATAAAAAATTACATACTCACGTTTTCAACACAAAAAATAGAGAATTTCTTGGTATAATAAGTATCATCTTCAATGTTTTGCATCATAATTGCAACATTTATGATATTTAAAAAGTCTTCATGCTAGAATAGAACAGTAAGTTAAGATTTGTGACTATTAAAGTCATGAATATCAAAATAACACACACATATAAATAGATCCTCACAGAAGTTTCCATTGAAACAGTAAAAGTACTCAATTCTTCCTCATAAGTACATGGAGGAGAATCATCCATTTTACGTGCTGAAGCAGCTGTTTCCAAGACTTCCACCAGGTTATGAAAATTGCTAAAATATTTAAATGACATTTTAATATTCATAATCAAAGAACATATAATAACTATTTAAAAATATTGTTAGTTTAGTTTCTCTACATGTAAAAACACAATTCTGTGTTAAAGACAATAGATTTTTCAAGGTGCTGATTACAAGGTCAATTTGCAAGCCTAAGAATGCTTCCCAATATCTTTATTTTATATTCCAGATAATCTGTATGCCTAAATTCATTGTGATATCTATTAAAGATATTAATCAATAATTTTACAAATGAATCAGAAATATCAATTTCAAATTACTATTATTTGATTCCTTTAAATTTTCATGACACTTTCTATATCTGATAACTAAAAACCACTATCATGGATGAAATTGAGATTCATAAATGTAGTTTTAGTAAATCTAGACTTTTATCATCTACTATTCTAACAGAATTTTTAGTTTTCCTGTATTTAACTGGAAAAAAAGATTGGTATTATAATTTTGATTTTTGATTCAATGTTAAGGTACATTATTTTGTTTTGCTAATCACTTTACACATACTAGTACAAAAAAAAAATTCAAAACATATTTCTGACACTTCACTATTCAATTCAATCCTTTCATTCATTACAAAATCATCAATTATAAACTGTAAAAGAAATAATGCATCACACAAGAAAGAAAAATCTTACACATCAGTAGTATTATACATGTTTTATAACAAATTTTTAATAAACTAAGATAACAGGAACCGAATATTGAAACTGAAAGTTCTGATGAATAAGATTTTAAATAAGAGATACAAGATGTATAATACAGATATATAATTCAGAGAAGTTAAATGATTAAATAAGAAAGTCCATTACAAAAAAGTAAAATCAATTTTTAAATGAACTACCTATTCGTACAATAACTTATTGTTACGACCCCAGATTATCATAATTACCCAATTATTTTAAGATTGTTTACACCTATAGATGGCACTGTTAACTTTTCCACAAGTAAGATAAGAAGTATTTGTAGATGTGTACATAGAGCAATTTAATAATGAGTTTGGAGTTAATGTCCTTCCCCAACAATAAAATGGTTAGCGTATCATAAAGTTGGTGTTGGAATAAAATAAGTGAAGATCCTCGCATTGGAGAAAAATGAGTTATTTGAATGCAGATAGATTGTGTTTTTCCTTTGTTATCTAAGATCCAAATCTTATGCAAGGAAAAGCATTTCCAGTATGGTAGAAGTCCAAAACTAATACTAGCATTTTTTCATGGTATGTGGTGAGTACAAATTTAGTCTGTTAGCTGAATCTTAGATTTTGTTGTATATTAGGCATTTTGCTTCATAATCTAAGATTAAATTGTGATATGTTCTGTTAGATAATTTGAGTTAATTAGTGTTATTCTCTAACTGATAATTTGAGTTAATAGCGAAGTGTTCAAGACTAATTTCAGATTTAATTAGAGTTATGTTCTGTGATAAGTCTATAGTTTCTTTGAATTGATTGTTTCTTATATTTATTACTTAAATTAAGAGTTGCTATTTTTTTTTGTGTTAAAATGAGACTTAAATTGCTGGAAAAGTTGACACAGACGAGTTGAAACTTGTAGCAGAGAGACAAGCTCGTTCAAAAGTGGAGCTAAACTGGTTGGATTTAAAACCTAATAGAGTTCGAAATAGCAAAAGTGATGCTGATTTTGCACAAAATGTTATTTCAATTTTGAAAAAGAAATTAAGAGAGAGAGAAAAATCAGTAAATGAAATAAAATTACAATTACAGAAATTAAAACTATTTCAGTCAGAAGCTAAGAATGACACAATTAACCAGTGCCCCATGAAGTGATTCTTCTAAAACAAAAATATTGAGAATAGACCCAGCTCCTGCAACATATCACCACGAATTTCCATACATAATGGTAATCCTATGGAGTTTCCTTACTAAAAGTCTTATATCTAGAATATTTATTTTAACAGCATGGAATAAAGTGCATTTTAAAGAGCGTTAAGAAAGGAAGCTGTGGAATTACTTTTTTGTCTGATTTTTGCAAGTATTTTTAAATTTTTAATAATATCTGAAAACTCGCATCCAGCGCACTAAATTGATCATAAAAATACTTTGAATAATCAGAAAAAAAAGTAATTCCACAGAATCCTTCCCTTTTTTATGTTCTTTCCAATGCATACCTTCTTAAAAAATTTATTTCGGCGCTTGTAATTTGTTGAGTCAACAAAGTTAACAAGGAAAGAGGGTAAAGCAAAATTAAAAGTCCAGCCTCAGTGCGCAAGGATACATGGTAAATGCGTGTTGACAAAAGGAGATTTAGGATCTGTTGGAGAAAGTCGGCAGATTTCTGGGAATTTGTAGTTAGTGATCCGATTGCATAATACCTTTGAAAGTTTGTCTAGCTCACAAATATCTAGGTGGTATTCCATAGCATTTAAAAAGTACACTTCATACACGATTTCTTCAAAAAAAGAAATAATCCTTCGTTTTTTATGTAATTTTTAATGCGTATTTAAAAAAAATATACAATAAATAAATAACTTTATTAATTATTAAAATGAACAATAGATATTTTAGGTATGTTGTGTATGTATATATATATACACACGAGTGGAGGTATTGTAAATCTGTTGCAACATTGAGAATGGGAATGACACATATTTTTAAATACATTACCATTTTTATACATTAAGGTATGTAATATATTTCATACATTAAATTTTTTGCTATTTTCATACATTAGCAACACATGCATGTTGCATAACTTACGAAGAGAGAGGAAAAGAAATTTGCTTTTTATAAAAAATTATGTATTATAACTAAAGGAGTGTTGTTCAAATTTTTGATAAAATTGAATGCCCATCTACATAAATTATTCGTGCGACCATTTATTACTATTTTTTCAAAACTCCTTTTATAGGAATCAGATTGAAATATATAAAATTTTTATGATTAAATGAAGAATATAGAGAAAAAAATTGTGAGCAAAAATTTTTCTGGTTCTTAGATATGTGCACAATTTAACATGGATAATTCTTTTTTCAAGATCGAAAATGTTATCTTGCTGCATTGAAATAGGTTCTGGAGTAGCTGAATGAGCATGTTCACTATTTTGTGACTAAGCGATGTTTCAATCGAGCTGAGTCCTACTTTCCTAAAATCCCCATCATGTTTCACACTTAAAAACAATTAATAGCTCTCATGTTTCTTCCAAGTACGACACTAATAAATATTAAATACTTATAATTTTTTTCCTCAGAATTTGGCCTCAAATTAGTTTTTTCCATCCCTTTATTAGCCACCAAAGAGGCTATTGTTTTCTATACCCAATAAATGTATCTGACCACTTTTCAAAAATTTATCTTGTTTTTTGCGTAAAATTTTTCCTCTTTTACCAGTAATGAACTTGATTTTCAAAAATACATCATAATAAATTTCTCCTGAATTTTTTATTGGATTGAAATAAAGTATATGCAATACATGTCAGATGCCTGCTTTTCACTACTAATGAACTCAATTTTCAAAAATATATCATCATAAATTATCCCCATTTTTTTTATTGGATTGAAGTGAAACAAATATAAAAATATTAAGCATTTTATTTACTTATCTCTTTAAATCATATGTCAACTGGAATCAAGGTATGACTGAAAATAAATAACATTATTCAAAATTTTAAGCTGTGAGGCACCCCCCCTCCCCCAAGAATTTCAAACCACATCTTTTTAGTTCAGCTTCCTTCATTGGAATGTTTTGTGGTCAAATTGTTTTAATATTGATTTACTATTATTAGCCACCTATGGGGCTATTGTTTCAGGTGGATCCACCTTGAGTGGCTAAATCTTGTTCTTTGTAAATCTTTGCATAGAAGTTTTTAAATTTTATGGAATTGTTTTTTCACCCCTCTAAAAAAGGGACATTTCATGAAGATAGGAAAATGAGGATTTTACCAAAAAATATATGCAAAGGAAAAATTGTATTTTTATTAATATGGTAGAGAGGCTTATTAAGATATTTTATTTTTCTCATCTTTTCTTTTCCAGTTACTGATTTTTTTTAGTCTCAATGCCAAAACAAAAATAAATAACTTAGATTCTTTAGAAATAATCCCTGC
Source organism: Nephila pilipes (assembly GCA_019974015.1). Classification (NCBI taxonomy): domain Eukaryota; kingdom Metazoa; phylum Arthropoda; class Arachnida; order Araneae; family Nephilidae; genus Nephila; species Nephila pilipes. Next base: position 540,933 of record BMAW01024902.1, read on the forward strand.
ACGAAACAAGTACTGTTTTTTATTGAATGATTCTAATGAATTTCGTGTGAATTTCATATCTAGAATGTTATTCCCTTCTCATAATTGAAAAAAGAGTGTCCATAAGTGTAAAAATATCCCCCAATTACATTAATTTACAAAATTAAAAGTAGAGAATAATCAACAAATTCCTATTATGATGAGATTGTGTGGTCAAAGTCTCTTGATTGAGATAAATTTAAAATTCAAAGTGGATTTCTTTACTTTTTGAATATAGATGTAGATTAAGGTTATATGAAGTATCTTAGAATACTACTTTCACATAAAAAATCGTGGCTGTGGTAGCCTAGTCACAGTTCTGGACTTGTGGCCAGCAGTTTTCAATGAGTCACGGGTTCGAGCCTTGATCCCAATAATGACCAGCTGTGTAGTAGAGGCTGATGTACGTTAAATCTGTCGAGGCCCAAAGTCCTCCCGTTATGTGGTATGGAAGTTAGGAGAGGAGGTGCCAGCTCAGGAGTCGTCCTCGTCACTTGAACGAGGTTCAAAATTACGAGGTCTGTCGCCTATAGCTGTCATGTTGCTTCTAAAGCGACATTAATAGAACCAAACCTTCACATTAAGTTCATAAAATTAGTTACCATATTTTATGTCTTTTTTCTATTAAATAATACAATATTTTTTAGAAAAATATGATTTATTCAAGCTTATTTACATTAATGTCATACTAGAATAACATAACGAACTTTTAAGCGACTGATTTCAGAAAAATTAACCAAGGTTTGAAAAGGGAACAACACCTGAAACTGACATTCAATGTCCCATTTATATAGTTTCTTTGATTTTGAATTGGAAATAAAATATAAATTTTGTATTTTTCAATACAAATATTTGACATGTATCCTATTTATTCTTTTGTTGGTACATTCTGTTTTATAAGTTTCTATCATGAGAGTTTCATGCATATATGGGATGTTAATGATACCGTAACGTGATTACCTGCAACAAACTAAAATTATCATTACCTTAAATTTTTGTAAGCCTTCACTATAGATCAGAGGTCTTCAACCTGGATTCTGCAGAGCTCTAGCATTTCTAGGAACTTTGACAGGATTTCCGTAAGTGATCACTATTTGCTTAATCAAAGCGCCAAAATTTTAGTAGAATTTTAATCTTTGTAAAAGATCAAAATCTTAAAGACAGTTTGCTTGTAAAAATAAATATAAACAAATATTTTTTTGGATAAAACCAAATTTCAAATTTCATAAAAGTCATGTGCTTTAAATACATTAATCAAGACACATTAGGTTACATATTTGTCTCCTTTCTTAGTATCAGTCAATATATCTCAAATTGATATATTGACTGGCACTCAAAGGAAAATAAAATAAAGTCAAGTTCATATTCTGCATTTTTGGATTGACATTAGAGAAGAATATTGTTAACGTTTTATCGTCAGCAGCCAAAATAATGTGGGTTCCATCATAAATACATCAGTGTTTCTCATAAATTCACTACCTCTTACTCTTGTTACTTCACGGCGATCTTTAATCATTACCTGTGAAAATATGCAAATTAGGCAATGATGTAATCATCAGGGTTGCTGGCACATGTATCTTTTGATCGACGTTTTTGTTTTGACACGTGTAAGTAGACACGTGTGATAAACATTTTTCAGTAGTGTGTGTGCTAGCATCTGGATGATAAACTACCAAAAGTTAATGCTTATGCCATTATTTTCAGAGCAAGCTATGCTCGGTTTTAATGATGTTTAATAAATGTATTATTTTTATGTTAATATCTTGGCTGTTTTTCTTTACGAGCAAGGAGTACACGGCACTCTGCTACAGCTATTTTTTTTATAGCTGTCAAATATCCTGAAATTGCCAAAAGAGCTGTGAAACATCTATTGTCATTAGTTTCAGCCTATGTATGTGAAAACGTTTTCTCTTTGTACGCTGCTACAAAAACAAAATGCAGAAACAGATTGGATGCTGAACAGGACATTAAGTTGCAGATTTCATCAATTATTCCAGGCATTAAAATAATTGCAGCCAAGTCATTAAAAAAATTTCGTTTTATGAATCTGTTTTAATTTAAAATATAGAAGCTTTTATTTATTGATAGAATACAATTTAGAAAAACAAAAAACGCCATTAGCTACCTTTCCATTCATTATCTTATGAAGAAGTTTGTGTTGTGATAAAAAAAATGCAGTAATAATTTTGTAAATTAGAGAGGATAAAGCTTTGATATCCTATTTTTTCAGCTCTTTGATCAAGAATTTCCTTCAAGAAAACAGTAAGCTCATAGGGTTCCCAAAGTGTAAAAGGTTGAATACCCCTGTTATGGATAATAGAGTCACTAAAAACAAAAATTGATTCATGCTAATGATTTCAAAACTTTTGTTTTCAATATAAGAGTAATCTAAATAAAATCTTGTAATAAGAAGTATATGTATATACATATATAGTTAACTATTGTCCATTTCTTGATATTTCATCGTTTACTTTAATTCTTATATTTAATTGAGTAATTTAAAAAAAAATGTAAACCTTAGGTGCCTAAATTTGTTCTTTGCAAAACTTTGCATAGAATTTTTTATTATGTTAAAAATTATGTTTATATAATTAATCAGTGTACACAAAATTTAGAATATTTTCTATACAGTATTCAATGAAGATATTTCACTAGCATTATCTATCTTATAAATCAAGAGATACGATTTGGGGGGGGGGAATGAAATGGTAGAAATGCATTTTTTTTAAATTAGAAGGCACGAAAAAAGGAGTTAAAAAAAGTTATTGAACAGGAAGAATGATTATTTTTGAAGCAATGAAAGAGCCCGTTTCTTCCTAGTTTGGGATAGCTTTCAAATACTTGGAACAACACGGAAGGGCAATTTAGCTTCATGAAGGAAAGAAATCCATTGAGTTCCTTAATGAGGGCGAGGGCTAACCAAAAGCTAGATTCCTTACCTTTTCCTTCGGGAAAAGTTCGCAAGAAACTGTGTAAAAGAACGACAGAGATTAAATTACTCTCGCTTTCTCTAGTTTTGAATGGGAGGAAGATAGGAAAGGAGACATCGAGGGCAGATTGCTTGTGGAGAGACAGCCATAATACTTGCTTCTTTCAGCTCGTCTAGAGGGAATATTTATTACTCTATAACACATTTTCAAACTTCATAATAGCTGTCAAAACATAAATATAAGAAAATGGAAAATATTACAGAAAAATTGAAAAAATTAAAAGCATCCAAGAAGTTCCCAATTTGAAATCAAGCGAAATAATAAAAATTAAGAAAAAGTTTGTAATTTCTCTTTTATAAGAGAGCTATTTACTTCTACTCCATATGACTAGTGCTGCATGAGTACTTTGCCTGCACTAAGCAAAGTCCCCTCCCAGTAGAGAGAACTTTTAATGTCTCTTACTTTCAGAATGCCTCGAAGGGAGCCTTAAGGGTGAATACTGAAAATTTTATTAAAAGTCTCAAAACATTAGCAATTTCTGTTCCCAATAAAGCAGAAACATTCAATTTATTTTTTCAGTCGATTAAAAAGGCTTTGGGGACAAAAAGGCACCAGAAGAATTTAAAGCCAAAATCCTCTTAAATATTTTAGTTGAAAGGTCAATAATTTATTAGTATTTTTGAACAAAGAGGATATGAATGATTATAATAAGCTAAAATGTTTTATTTTGAAAGAATTCCAACCAACTGCTCAAGAATGTTTTAATTATTTTCCTTCTGCATAAAAATTGCCTCTTAAGAATTATATGCAATTCACATCAAAATTAAGTAAAAACTTTGACTACTATTGTCAATTTTGATTTCAAATCTAAAGTTTTGGATAAGAATTTTAGCGAACTAGATTGTCAATAAGTCTCACATAGCAGTGAAAGAAGAAAAAATGAGTTATGAATCCCAGATTTTGGGACGTAAAAGCAATATTTATGTAACATCAAAAGGTAAACACAAACTAGAATCTATTTGGCGAAACAGTTTTCAAGCAATGACAGGTTACCAGAAATTAAAACCAGTTAGAAGAAAGATTATCAGTTTTTTCCTTTGGTTGAACAAACCCACATAGAAATTATGCAATACAGTAGAATTAAAATTCACCAATAGTTGTAACATTCATCAATCTATTTGCACAGAAGTATTAGTTGCACACAATATATTACTGTTGCGACTGTGTGTGTTCCAAATGTTGAAGTGCATCATATAATGAGTTAAGTTCAGTTTAGTTTTTATAAACGTCGCACTAGAAGCAACACGAGGGTTATTGGCGAAGGAACTTGTAATTTTGAAACGCAGTCAAGTGACGAGGACGACACCTTAGCTGGCACCCCCCTCTCCTAATATCCACACCAACCATAATATAATGAGATCTCATGGATTAGACTTAGCTGAAAGTTGTGAAAGTGGAATAAATATAGAAATATTGTTAAGAGTAGATGTTTTCTAACAGATTATTGAAACAACTTCTTTTGAAAAGATAAATCAAGGAATTACTTGTAGATTTGCTATACATTGAAGTCAGGAGGATTTTAAGTCTAGAGTTAAAAGTACACTGTCAACAAATTTTTGTATAGCTCCTTCGGATGTTTATGTGTCATGGGAGCTTAAGGTTTTAGGAATTAGAGATAAGGTATATATAAAGCTGATTTAATGCAGAAGTTTTAATTATGAGGAATTGGAAAACAATTATTTTTTAATGAAAAGGTGATTTGATGGAAAAAAAAAAGGTTTCTCTAAAAACAATTAGGTTGCTAATGAGAATAAAGACATAATTGATCAAGAAAAAATTGAGTAATTGAAGAATGCAAGAGTGATAAATATGAATATTTTATGCCACATACAGAAGTGTTTAGGGAAGATATGGCAACATAAGATGAGTTTTTAATTTGTAGCTCAAAATTTAAATTTAATCTTTCTCTGACGATTGTTTGGAAACTGGCCCAAATTTAAATCCAAATATTTTGGATGCTATTTTAAATTAGGATTTAATGCTGATATAGAGAAGGCTTTTTTTAATGATGCAAATTTCCAAAAGAGATAGAACATTCTTTTCTTTTACATTCAGATAAGCCTAATGAATAGAGATTTATGGTAATGCAAAAGCTACCTTCCTGATGTAAAAGCTCACCTTTTATTTTGATTGCCACGATAAAGCACACTAAAAAAATTTGAAAAGAGCAAATATAAGTCATTCAAAATGTTAAATTCAGCACTTTATATGTAGACAATTTATATATTGGTGGAAATAATGTGAACAAGTCATTTGAGTTTTCAACAGATGCTGCATCAATATTTAAGAGCAGTATTTTTAATTTGAAAAAATTTAACAGCAAGCTGGAAAAACTGTGGATGGATAATGGACTTGGCAATGGTCATATAGTGAGTGAACAATAGTTGAAAGTTGTAGGGTTGATTAGGAATCCTGAGAAGGATGAGCTGTCATTAGAGATGAAGGGTCTAATGGATTCTTGGAAATTGTTACGAAACAATAAAAGATGTATTTTACCGACAACAGCAAGAATTTTTGAACCTATTGGTTTGATTGCCCCATTTTTTGTACATATCAAGTTGTTGCAGGAAATTTGGGAGACGGTGCATGATTGGGACGAAGAGTTACCTAGGGTTGAGGAAAAAATGGGTTAAGTGTTGTAACAAAACAGAAAAATTAAATAATTTTACTATTTCAATATTTTTTTCTGGATTGTGAGAATCAGAAATGAGCAGTACGTGTGCTTTGTGAAGCTTTACTAAGTGCTTACGGAGCTATAATTTATTTTAGATACTGTGGAGTTTTTAGTTTAGTTTTATATTAACGTTGCACAAGAAGCAACACGAGGGCTATTGGCAACAGACTTCGTAATTTTGAACGTCGGTCAAGTAACGAGAACAACACCTGAGCTGGCACCCCCTCTCCTAACTTCAACATTATGTTAATTGGAGGACTTTGGGCCTCGGCAGATTTAACTACACAGCGGATCTTTAGTGGCCAAAGCTCGATCCCGCGACGCAATGAAAATCACCGGCCACAAGCCTGAAACCATGACCACTAGGCTACCACAGCCTTAGATACTGTGGAATTTGCGAGAACTATAGAGTACCCTGTGTAATGTCGATGAGCAGAGCCGTGCCATTAAAGAAATTAACACTATTTCAAGTACAAAATTAAAATATAGTTTTTGAGTGATTCTTCTATCGAATTGCATTGGGTAAAGCAAAGTGAGAAGAGATGGAAACGGTTTGTTGCCAATCGGATTGAGATAACACTACAGGATTTAATTACGAAGAGTTTCGGCAGATAATTTGGTACTTAATGAAAAATGGTAGTTAGGTCCTATTTAACTTCTAAAGGGTAATGAGAATTGATCTAAACAATTGTCAAAGAGTCACAAGATATGTAGAGCAGAAATACTTAGGGAGCAAAGGAAAGATACTGTTAAAAGTTTTATAGTTCAATCAGTGTTAGTTGAGCAACTTTGGAATAAGTTTTCATTTTGGAGTAAGATGTAAAGGGTTATCACAAGGTGTTTAAGATTCATGCTAGAGGGAATAAGATTTTAACTCCATTCTTAGAGACAGTTGAATTGAGAGTGTCATGTAATATTATCACATTAGTCCAAGGAACTGAGTGTGAGAAAAATAACTAATTTAAAAGAAAAAAAATGTTAACAAAAAAGACACACACACACAAAAAGAGTCCTTTAATTTCTTTAAATCTGTACTTATACCTCTTAGCCTCTTAGTTGGAGGATGTTTTAGAAATGTCAACTTACTAAAGACTGAAAAACATCCTCTATTATAGCCAAAAAATCCTTCAGTTACAATGTTGATTAAATTTTATCATGAAAGATACTTGTGTGGGGGAGTGTAATTGACAAACTCTGCTATGAAGCAAAAGTAATGGATCATAGGAGCAAAAACTGCCATTCGTTGAGAAGTGGTTTGGTTTTATTGACATCGCACTAGAAGCAAATGAGACATAGAGAAGTGAGACACTGTGTCCTCTGTGCAAGATTTCGCGGAATTTTCAAGCAAATTATATCAGATTTAACAGCTGGAAGAGTGAACCCAGAAATAGTGTTTCTTTAAGTTGGAAAGAATTAGCAGGACCATTCTTGATCACCTCTTCACATGGCAAATGAGTTAAAGCAACGAGAATGTATGTTTGTGTTTCACAACGAAAGCAATCTATTTAGAGCTGGTAAGTGATCTTATTGCTCAGACATGTATCATGGCACTAAAATTCTTTATTACAGGACGAGGAAAACCAAATGAAATATTCAGTAACTGTGGCACCCAATTCATCGGTGCAAAGAATTATTTAAAAATGTAAGAATTGGAGACAAATGGCAATTATTTAACCAATGGAGGCATAAAATGGACAATGAAAGTTCCTTCAGCACCGCATTTTGGAGGCCTATGGGAGGCAGCCATGAAATCAATGAAATTTCACAAGAAAAGAGTTATAGGGTCACAGATGCTTGCTCAAGAAAAGTTTTTCATAAGTTTGTAGGAAACTGAAGTGGTACTAAACTCTCATCCTTTAGCTGTTGCTTCTGAAGACCCAAATGATTTTTCTTTCATATAGAGTCATTTCCTTATTGGTTCAGAATTAAAGAGTGTTCCCGATGCTGATTATACCAGTAAGAAAATTCCCAATTGAGAATCGTGGAAATCAGCTACCCAGATCTCCCAGTCATTTAGAGAATTGTGGTCAAAAGATTATTTGACTGAATTGCAAGTGCACAACAAGTGGAAAATTCCGAGTACATAGTTAAGTGTGAATGATCAGGTGTGGTTTTTTTTTATATATACATATATATATGTATGTATTAAGGATGACAACTTGCCACCACACCTAAGCAGAAAATGGCAAGAGTGATTTATACTTATATAAGGACTGATGACAGAATAAGAGCAGTGAACTTTAAAAACTGTCTCAGGTGAAAAGAGACCAATCCATAAACTGGTCAGACTTCTTGTGAAAGCAATTGATTTATTTTTTATCCTACTTATTTTCATCATGATATATCATTTGTGTATGAAAATTTTTGTGTTTTGTTATAATTTGATGTGTTTTAATTTTCAGTAAAACTGATTGATGATGTGGACATGGAGGCCCATGTGTTACAACCACAGAGTATTTTGATTCCCCAGTGTAGCAAGATTGTTTATGCTTAGAGATGGCGCTTTTAATTTTTTCAAAAGTAGGATAAGAAATGTTTGTAGATAGTGTGTAAAGAGCAGTTGAATACAGATATCTCTGCAAAAGCACTTATAATTTTAGTGTTGAGTTTGGAGTTAAATATCGTTCCTCCAACAATAAATTGGTTAGAGTGGTAACACTAATCTTCTACAAGTATATTAAAAACTCTAAGCTCCCCAATTCAATTCCATAGATAAAAATATGTGAAATCTATATGTTCATTATAAGTAATAACAATTCAACACTAATGAAAGATTTGCCGAGTTTGTTTCTCAAGATGATGCAATGAATGCAAATATGATATTCAATACTTAACAGACATTTTTACATTGATAGCAATATGCTCAGTTATTTTGTTAATTAATTTTTAAATAATTAAATTTTGATTAATATTCATCAAATAATTACATCTATAATTATAAATATCACACCTACACATATTTCTACTTATAATCAATAGCTAGTAATATAATTTTATTAATTCCATAAATACATTAAATTTGTGAAAATGGCATTTTTTGTTTGTTTTGATTTTCATATTATATATAATTGTACTACTTTCAAATATCTGAAATATTACTGTATTTAAAAACTTTATTAATAGCTTAAAATTATACTTTAATCGGAACCAGAGATGTGCGTGTCTTGTACCCAATGGCTCCACAAACCCTCAAACCAGATGCAGAGCTCCTAGGCCAATATCAAAAGCAAATAGGCAACAAGTGGTCTCCTCGGAGCCACCAGACATATACGGCCATCAGAAAGAATTCTACACGCAGAATCAGGACTAGTCTGAAAACACGCCATTGTGCTTCTCTTTAATTTAGTTTTATATTAATGTTGCACTAGAAGCAACACGAGGGCTATTAGCGACGGACCTAGTAATTTTGAACCACGGTCAAGTGAAGAGGACAACACCTGAGCTGGCACCCCCCTCTCCTAACATCCACACCACGCCAACAGGAGGACTTTGGGCCCCGAACAGATTTAACATGCATCAGCCCCGACTACACAGCGGGTCTTTGGCGGCCAAGGATCGAACCTGCGACTGAACGAAAACCACCGGTCGCGAGTCCACGACCTTGACCACTAGGCTACCGCGGCCCATTGAGCTTCTCTTGTATCCAGCTTTATCGTTCAGCACATCAGAGTCACCATCTCTCTCTATAGTGCATTGTCAAGTGTTTTTTTTCTAAAGTTTTTATTAACGTTGCACTAGAAGCAACACGAAGGCTATTGGGGACAGACCTAGTAATTTTGAACCTCGGTTAAGTGACAAGGGTGACACCTGAGCTGGTACCCCCCTTTCCTACTGCATTGTCAAGGGAAGCTGAAGTATTGGTCGCTGTGCTGCAAACTAGCCCATTTCCTCACCAATGGTCCGTAATGTGGTTGTACAGTTTTGCAGGGCCCACTTCAGTATATGTGAAATATGGGGAGGGGGGAGGAGAACCTGTATCTTTTTATTTCTTTACTTTCACATTTTCAATACACAAATTAAAATAATTAAAAAACAG
>BMAW01024903.1:0-14421 GCA_019974015.1 Nephila pilipes
ATTACACATATCCATGAAAAATTCCGACTTGCCGCGAAAAATTATATTCCCCTAATTTGTCGGAGTTCATTATTAAATACTAAATATAAACTGCTTATCTATACACAACTTCTGCGACCCATCCTTACCTATGCCTGCCCAATTTGGATGCAAGCTGCTCAGATTCACCATAACAAAATTGAAATTTTACAAAATAACATAATTCGAACAATAGGAAAAGCAAGATGGTTCATGAGAAATGAAGACTTAAGAAATTCCCTAAATATTACCAAACTGCAAGATTACATAAATCACGTCACTACCAACTTTAATAATAATTTTGAAAATAACCCAAACCCCTCCCTTCAAGAAACAAAAAACTATAAACGAAATTATCGTAATTACTATAGTTCTCATATTATCTAAGTACATTACAATTAAAAAATCATAACAGAGCACTACCACTAGCACCCTTATCTCTCTCAACCAATAGGAAACCTGAGCAGCTAGCCACCTGATTGGTCAGCTTCACTTACCCTGCATTCCCACCCCCCTCTGCACTGTCCCAATATTCCTATTATTCCTAATCCTCCTGATATTCATTTTTAAAATTATTTTAACTTAATTTATTCACCTTAATATTTTAATTTTAAATTCACAATATATATTATTTTACTTAATCGATTAATTATATTAAATTATTAAAAAAAATGGGCAAGTAAACTTTTACCAGGTTAAACTCATACCGGAGATAAAGGCCCTTCGGGCTAGGTTCTGCTTTTCATGTTTCATTACGAACTAGAATCATTGACATTTACTTATGGATCAAGCATATGGGAAAAATCATTATGAGCAAGAATTTCTCCAAAGCCCGGAAGATTGTAACAGATATAAAATACAAACTGTAAAGTAAAAAATTTTACTTTATTCAATGTTTAAGTTTTTTTGTATATTAATGTCTTTTTTAAAAAAATATGAATGTTTCCATGACAATTAGAGCTTTTTGCTTTTTTGCAGAATATATCATTTGAAATCTTATTTATTAAATCTGTTTTAGTTTTTGAATTTCTACATTTGAATATGAGTATTAAATTAATTTTTTTTCCCAAAAGTAAAACGTCACAAAAATTCTTAACGTTATAAAAAATTACATAATTGCCTAAGTTCATAACATCCACACTTAAGAATAGAATTCATATATATTTATAAATACGCATACTTATATATATACATACATCTAGATACATATACACATATATATAATTAAACAAAAATTGTCTAATTGTGTTTCAAAAACCCACAAATGTTTTACTCATCAATTCCTCACTATAAGCATTTTAAATAATAAGAAAATTGCAACAATTTCACCAAAAACTGGTTGGACAAAATGTTTCAGTTCTAAACTTAGATCATTTTTATATGAAATAGACATGATAAAAGAGAAAAATATCAAAAAAAAAAAAGTGAAAACTATTGCTTACTTTTCGGGGAAATGCTATCAGGTATATTGCAAGAATTGTTTGAAGTTTTTGTACCATTTAATTTATCTAATAAATAAAAATATAAAACAGATTATTTAATATGGTAAACATAAGGAAATAAAACTAAATTTAGGTAACATCAAGACATTCTTTTAATTAAATTATTTTTAATTTGTCAATATCCTAGAATGAGTTATTCATTTTTATTTAATTTATAAATTATCAAACATTCCAACTTCAAGAATTGTCAATCACAGGATGGATATTTTAACGAGGAAAAAGTTCAATTTTATTGATGAATGTAAATGTTTTTTAACCTATTAAACTATAACATTTGGGAACTATCAGGTAAATAGATATCATTTAAATAAACATCAACTTTAAAATTACAATGATGAAGTAATTAAATATTCTTATAGTAGAAGTAATGAATTTCCTTTAGTAAATTAATTTTGATTGTAATTTAATACAGGGGGATATGTAAAAGTATTTTGAAATGTTTAGCGATTCTTTTAATAACCAACATTGAAAATTAATATTTTCAAATGAAAAGGCAATAACACTACTTTCAGATTGGGTGTAATTCACATTTTTTCATAAAATATCTTACAAAAGTTTTTCTACAGCATATGCAAATAATACCAATAAGAAATAAAATTTAAAACTTTAGCATCAAAAATTTCTCTAGTGGGAATTAACTTATCACTTTCTTCAAAATGTTGATTCATATTCTCACCTTATTCTCTCCACTTAAAACTTTAATGAAAAAATAAAATGGTGAAATAGGAAACATAACGAAGCTGTGTAGTACAATTTTCAGTTTCTTTTAATTTTGTTCAAAATTGATAGAATTCCCAAACATTTTATATTTGTCGATATACAAGTTTAAGAAATTATTTAAACCCAGTTTCCATTAGGTAAAAACATGCAACATTTGTTGGCCTGCCTCAGAGTAGGCCTTTGATAATTTAATTTAATATAAATGCCACATCAACAGAGAAAGACAAATTCTAATATTTCAAATTATATATTTATTTACATTATTTACAATATTGATAACATCACTTTCTAAACCGAAAGTTTCAGAATCACTTTGATCATAGTCAAAGTCCAAAAAGCAAGAAGCCAGCCAGCTATCTATAACAGCCAAGGACTCTTTCACCATCCGCCAAGCAAGCAAGCCAGTCAGCTTTGACGTTGACATTGAAATTCAATGGGCGCCCGGAGCGCTCCACCAGCCCAAATCTGGCATTTAAATGATACATTGGGAGGATGGATTTTTCATGATGGAGATGTGCTTCCTAGGTTGAAGTGTCGAAAATATCTTGATATTCTATTGGAGGGTCTTTGAGTAATAGTAGAAGGAAGTTGGAGGAAGTATGGCGCCATCTATTGGAAGTGGAAGGAACTTCAGTGGAAATGAAGAACCGAGAGTCGAAGAAAAGCTGAGCTGAGAGATTGAAGAGGAGATCTTGTTTTTGGATTGGTTGACTGGGGAGTAGATGCGATGCTGCTATTGGCTGTCAGCAATTGTGTGTAAGTTACTATATATGTGATGGGTGGAGTTTGTTAATGGTGGTAGTGCTGTTGAATATTAAGAGCTAAAATTAAGTTTAAGGTGGGTTGTAATCTAATAGAATTTTCCTGGGTCTTTTCGTATGTGGGTGTAGTTGATAATCTTCTAGATTTTGAATATTTGGGTTATTAATATTTGAAAGTGAATTAAATAAATTTGCGGCAAGTTTTTGAACATGTTGTTTAAAGGTGGTTATTTGCAGTGCTTTATAAATGTCTTTATTTTTCATGTACATGGAGGCTCTGTTGATCATCCTGATAGTAGAGCTTTGAGATATTTCTAATATGTTGAGGTTTGATTTTGCACAATATGCCCATATTGGGCTGGCATAGCTGATGATTGGACGCATGGTAGCTGTGAAAATAAGTAATTTGTTTTGTAGGTTCATTTTTGACTTTCTGTTAATAAGGAGGTAAACTTTGTGGGATAATTTACGGAATTTTTCTCTTGTGTTTAGGATATGTTTTTTCCAGGTCAGATGTTTATCGAAAGTAAGGCTTAAATATTTTGCGTGTGTCCCCCATGGGATTTGTTTTTTAAAAAAGGTGGGTGGGGGTGGGTTTAATTTTCTTTTGGTAAATATTACAGCTTGAGTCTTGTCTACATTTACTTTGATTTTCCATTTACTGAAATATGTTTGGAGTAGCTCAAGGTGTTTATTTAGGGCAAAAATAACTGTTTTGGGATTTTTAAATTTTGAAACTATTGCAGTATCATCAGCGTACATATTTAGTGTTGTCAGGGAATAATTTGGAATATCATTTAAGTAGAGCCAGTCAGCTTCTACTAAGATCTCTATTATATATATACTCCGGAATTTGCATTCGACACCGTCAACTCGACAGTTAAGAATAGGCATCCAATGAAAAATAACTTCATATGACGTAATTGAAAAATACCGTCGAATGCAAATTCCCGATTCCATTGCCAGATGCGTGGGATGACGTCATATCGGAAAACGTAATTCCACATGATTACCGCGATATAACAACAACATTGAATAGGTATATGAATATTAGTTAAACAAAAATTTGTAAATTTGGATAACAGTAACCAAGAGTAAAATAGAAAACTACCAGCATTGAATAAGTTTAACTAAATTCAGTTTAATGAAACTTTATACAGATGAAACAAACAAAAGGCTTCGAAAATCACTAACGGAAAATGTTGATTAACAAGAATTTACAACTCCAACACATCACAAATTTTAAAAGTAATCCAGTTCAAACCAGAGATTTATTTTTCAAATTAAGAATTTATTGTATCATATTATTATCAATCAATAAGTTTACCAGTTTAATTAATCTATGTCTAGAGAAGTAAACCAAGTTAAATTCCAATTTGCAACTACTATTAAAAATAAGAAATAATTTCCCTCAAATTGATTTTTTGATCATCAAAGTTTATGCTACTTTCTATATATCACACCTGTGATTTTTCACAATTTAACAGTTTCTGTCCATAATATACATTGCGCTTTTTTAAAACAAAAAAACAATTTCCGCAGACATAAAAAAATCATGTAATAACATGAGGATGAAAAATAAATGATATTTTTCTTCTACTGCTACAACCATTTTTTTAAAAAAACCCGATGGACAAATTTTCATTTAAACTGAAAATATCTCACGCAATACGGAAACTATAACTATGATTAAAAGCAAAACTGTTACATATACGAAATTGCTATAAATAATATAGAAATATTTCAACAAATACAATATTTTTTTTGAAAAAAAAAAATATATTAATTATTATGCCTAGAGAAGGAAAGCAAGTTAAATTCCAATTTGCAACTTCTTTTAAAAACAAAAAATAACATTACTCAAATTCATTTTTTGAATATCCAATTTCCTGCAACTTTCTATATATCACACCTGTGAATTTTCACAATTTAACAGTTTCTGTGCATAATATATTTAACAATATCTGCCCATTGTGCTTTGCTAAAAAATTTACAATTTTCGGGGACATAAAAAAATCAAGTAGTATGAAAAATTTGTATATGAGGATGAAAAAAATATATATTTCTTCTACTGCTACTACCATTTTTTAAAAACAATCCAAAGGACAAATTTCCAATTAAACAGAAAATATCTGACGCAATACGGGAACTATAACTATGCTTAAAAGAAAAACAGTTACATATATAAAATTGCTATAAATATAGAAATATTTTTACTAATACCACATTTTTTTTAAAAAAATATAACAACATTTAGAAGAAAAACTTCAATGGTTTTTTCTCCATTGATCTCCATGGGGGAAAAAAAAAAAGGCTGAGAATTGAAAGCGAGAACGTTAGAGTCAGCAGTCTGCCAGAAAAACTGTTCTCTGCAGTCTGGAATTTTTCAAAGTCTTTTACTCGTCTGCCTTTCCAGGTATGCAATCTTCTAATAATATGTTATGGAAAACTATACACCTCTTGAAAGTCCTGTAGATATTGCAGCAATTCTTCCCCCTTTCAGAGGCCCAATCTCACCCTAACAGCAAACAAAATTTTCTCGTAACCACCTGTATAGCAGCTGCTGAACCCTCTATATCTATAAACAGGGCTAGCGACACATACCTATACCTCCCCTCCAACACAGATTTCTGAAAAAAGCAATTAATGGACGAGTGCAAAATTGACCCTCTGATCGCACTCACCACAGCAAGAATGTCGTAAGAACAAAAATAGATCAAACAGCTCATAAGGAACTAAAGTAAAGGAGAAAAAAATACTACAAAAGAGCAATTTCTGTGGGGAAGTAATAGACCTAGAAAATTGGGTTTGGGAACTAGAAGTTCCAGATTTAGTAGGTTCTTCTCATAGAACTTACTACAGCAGGTTCAGGAACCATAAAGATTAGAGTAAACAATTCCGAACCAAAATTAAAATTGGGAACACTGTAAATAGTCATTTTTTGGTGAGTAAATGTTTGTAGGATGATGGTGGTTCAATCAAATAAGTTAATGATGAATAATTTGAATGTTACAATTCATTAATACCACTATTTTACAATGAAATGTCACAATAATGTTTGTAAAAAAATTAATATATTAGGGAAATAAAATATCACAATTCATCATAGAAAATGCTTTTACCTGAAACTTTTGCATAAAATTTAAGACCCATTAATAACGTGGTCATCAATACTTTTCCTTCATCATCATCAGAATGTGGTATGCTAAGATATTTTAAACTTCCTTTAAGCAATTTTTTAGGTAGCCTTAAAAAAATAATGAGGAAAAAAAAAGTTTAAATTCATACAAATTAAAAGAAATATTAAAATGTTACAAAAAGAAAGAAAATCAAATAAAAATCTAATTACAACTTCATTTTACTGTCTTTATGTATATTCAAGGAGTGGTTACTAAATACCAAGAACGATGCTGTAAAACATTTTATTTTGATACCAAACATATTTACTTTACAAACATATATTTTTTTTACAAACATATTTATCGGCTCTTTCAGGATGCATGCTACTTTCACAGCTTCAAATGACTGAAATGCAGATACAGATTTAACTTTAGGAAACAGATGTTGCATGGTGAAAGACCAGGTAAAATAATCTAACACGGGGATGCTGTATTTAGTCTAAATACCTATTGACAGACAATGCAGAATGATTTTTTCTTCTGCAATTCAGTTAGTTTCTTCCTTATTCTTTCACATTCAGCAAAAATGTGAAGGAGTAATGTTGATTAATAATTTATGTTCAAGAACACAGTGAAGGTACACAATACTGTAAAGAGAATAAAAAAAATCATTGCTTTGAATATTGAGAATTCATTCAATATTTTTTGGCTCATGAAGATTGCCTCTTCTAGTGCATGGATTGTTGCTTTGTTTCAGGATCAAAAGTAAGAAAAACCACGATTTGTCACATGTTATTATCCTTTCCAATAAGTTCAGGTTATTTTTAATGGCATTCCAAATGTCAGTACAATGTTTCAAGCTTCTACTAGTTCAAAAGAGGGCATTTTATGCACCATTTTTTCATGTTAAAATTGTTATGTAAAATTTACTGTATGGATTCTTTGTCAATTCCTCAAGTTTTTGGAATTGCACGAATACTTAACCGATGGTCAGATCAAACCAGATTACCGAATTTTTCGATATTGTTATTCGTTTTTGGCATGGAAGTGTGATACGAGCGTGAATCGGCTTCAAAGTCATCTTAGCCATCTCAAAACACTTAAATCACTCAAAGGCATATGAATGTGAGAAACAATCAATGCCAAATACTTCTTTCAATAAATTATAAGTTTCCATAGTGGTTTTTCATTCTTTTCATGAGAAATTTCACCACAATTCATTACTCTACTGTTACACTTATCATTGTTTTGGAGATATAAATAAATAAATAATAATAATAATAACTCTAATGAGAACAAAGGCTAAGACTAAACGAATTTTTCAACAGAGCCCAGATGTACTGCATTTGAAATAGAAGGCGTCATACTAAACAGCTGTCCGTAGTTGGAGTTTGGCGCATGTGTACTTCTGTAGCAGCATGGTCTCCTTATTTAATATCCACACCCCTTGTATTTCATGATTTTAAATACTATTTTTAGGGAATATTTAAGTAAAATGAAATGAACCTGTAATATATTGCTGAATACAAAGGTGACCAATCGTTTTCCTTTTGTAGGTTCTGTCCTTCCTCGAAAAGTGTCCTCCTTTTCGATATATTTAAACTAATATGTTAATCTTTCTATTTAGAAATGCCGTGACCAACTGTTACGCACATGTTGAACACAAAAAACTTTTAAGATATTCAGAAGTTTTACAGTTCACTCCAACACCTGCCATAGAGCGTGTTTTACAATTAATTGAGCCTCTCCATTCATAATTTTATAGTTTAGACAAATGTTCAAAAATTCTCGAGTCTTTTTCCAACTAAGAATCATCAGAGATATTAATGTATTTTTAGTACATAATCAGGCATCTATTTTCCAAAAAATGATTCAAAAGACTGAATGTGAATATATTTCACTTACAGAAGTTAGTCTTATTTTGAACGATTCTGTCCTTCAATATAAATCAAGATACGAAGAAAAATTTATTTCTTTAATAATAAAAAGAAAATTGTCAAACTTAGAGGAATCAAATCTGAGCATAACAGAAAAAGGTACCAAAGAAATGCAGAATTTTTACCTAACATCTCCCAATATGTCGAAGAATGGTCTAAAACAAATATTACTGGAAATAATTGTTTACAATTGTGTTTTTTGACTTCATCACAAGTAAATATTGAAAATTATGTTCAGTTCATATCAAAAGAATTGCCTGATATTAAAGTCGATGACAATTGTCAGTTTGAAGAATTTAGAAGACTGAATGTATATTTAAATTCTGATAAATTAGAAGAATGGGAAAATCAATATGTTGAAATTGATAAAAGATGGGTGGAAATATTTAACAGTTTCAGAAATAAACACATTCATATGAAATTTTAGTTATTCTAGTTGAATTTATATTGTGCTGCCCTGGAACTAATGAAGCAGTTGAAAAAGTTTTTTCAATTGGTACTGATTTTTGGATAAGTGAGAAATTAAGATTGAATGTTGTTACTCTAACTACAGCACTTACCATAAAATTCAATATGAAGGATATTTCTTGCTCCAAAATTTCCAATATATTGTTAGAAAATGATGTATAAACAAAATATATTCATTAAATGGAAAATTACTCGTTTAATTAAATAATTTAAAGGAATGTGTGCATAATTAGTGAATTTTTGTTTGGATAAATGAAATGTTTCATTTATTTACACTGTACTGTTTCCTTAAAATCACCCCCCCCCCATTTCATTGTAAAAAAAATGGTCAACTGGAAATGTTCATATTTTTAAAAGTTCTTCAATATTTTTATTTGATTGAAAGAAATCGTTTTGAGATTCATATAAACTTATTACATTTCAGAATTTTATTTAAAATTACCTATTGCCACAAAAATTACTCAGGCAATGTGTTAACTATTTTCTTCCCAATTACATTAGTTTTTTTACAATTGCAAGTTTTATAAATGTAATTCTTGAAATCTTTATTTAAAAAAAAACTTCACGACTACCGTTACATAAAAAAATACTGTAATTATGAATTAAGTAACAATAACTGAAAGAGAAAAACATATAAACCTAAATATAAAAAAAAGAACCAGCAACTATTTTACACATGGTTAGAATTACATATCATACAATTATTCATGGTTGAAAATTTTGCAAAAAATCAAACAAGTTATTTTAAATAAACTTACTTTGACACAAAATTTATTTTTTCCTTCCATTCTTCAGAATCCTCAGAAAATGGAAAGCCAGTAAATGACAAAATATCTTTTTTAAAAATTTCCTACAAATAGAAATATGATAAAGGAAGTTTTAAATTTCTAATAATTTTTGCAATTATTTTATTTATTAAAAATAGATAGAAATTAAGATATAGTGGAATCTTTGAATCCTGTAAAAACAAATTATAAAACAAGATATTAATGTGACCCACATTAATGTTGAGATAAAGAAACAAACTTTTAATACTCTTGTTAGGATGAAAGCTGCCCAGTGAGCAAACTAGATGAATAACTGGCAAAGATCCTTTTTAAAACTCAGACCTCTGCAGTCGAGGTTAGTGAAGGGATTTTGAGGCACCTAGATCTAAATGTTTCTATTGAAAATTCTAATATATTAGCTAATCCATTAATTTTTTTTGGAAATACATTACAGTTTAAATTTGGATGGAAACAGGAAAAAAGACACATTGAAATTTTTTTTGAAAATGCTTTGTAATTGTTGGACAATAATTATCTTGAGCCAGAATGAATCCAAGCCTATATTGATTGATCTAAGATGAATGATGCCACAAGAGCAGGTATGCATAGTAGATTCTCACAATATGCCACAGTGGGTAAATACTTAACTAACTTCAATTAAGATTACAATATTTTTGGCTGTAACCAATCTGCAATCCAGAATGGGATCTTTGGAAAAAGCTGTTATTCTTGTTGACTCTAGATCAGTCATAGAGACAATTGTGCTACAACACTCCTCAGAATCTTTAATCTTGAGTAAAATAAAACAAGTTATATGATAACTAATTATGAAAGGCAAAATTGTAGAATTCTAATGGATACCATCATTCATGGACATAAATGATACAGAAAGAGTGGACCTAATGGCTAAAGTAGGCACAAAATCACATATAGAAGAGATTGCTATTCCATTCAATTCCCTTAAAAGATGCATACGTAAGAAAATCACGTTAAACTAAAACAAGGATCTGTCTAATAAATCCAGGGATAACTTATAGGAAAATATTACAAATGACAGGAAAGAATTCCGTCATAGATCACGTAAAGAGATAGGGATATACAATTTTAGATTAAAAACTACACATGACTGCCTACCAGAACATCTGAAGAGAATAGGCATATTGACCAATAGTTTATGTCCTATCTGCAAAACAGATACTATGATTAGAGAACACTTGCTCGTTTGCTTGGACCTTGATGCTATATTACAACTTAAAAGTGATGTTTGTCTACTTTACTGGAGCGAATGAGATCGCATGTCTTGAATACTTGAATTTTCTCCTTCTAGGACTTTTTTTTTATGTTTTAATTTTTGAATTTATTTTTTTTTAATAATGATTTTTTGATGTTCTGATCTTTGAATTTTATATTTTAGCAGTGATTTTTTCGGATCTGTATTTAAAGTATATTCATCATTCATTTTTGATGTTTGTGCAGATACCTAGAATTTTACAAATTGAGTTCCTTTTGAGAACATGTAACATCAACATATTAATGTGACCAAGGGAACTAAAAACTAAAAATATGAATTAAAATATTTTCCAATACTTAACCATTAAAATCTATATAAAAACCAATTCAGCAGTACATTCTGTGATTTATATGATTATAAACAAGAATTTATTTCTCGATCAGACACTACAGACATTTCAAATTAACAAATTATAACTTTCGAAATAACATTTCCTAAAAAGTTACTCATGATTTTAAAAATATTTATAGATGTATGTTTTGATAATGTTTCTTCAAAAAGGGTCGCAGAACACATTTTGAGAAACCTTAATTTATAAAATAGACCAAAATATTAAGCAAAATAATAATTTGTGCACAATATATTTCGATTATAGTTTTCGGCATGTTTCAGCATCACACCTTTCAAAAAATGTCAACAAGTTCTTAGAAAGTATATTTAAAAAAAAAAAAAAAAATTCAAATATATCATCACATAAAAAAAGTATTAAAATCGATTTTTAAAGTGAGATTTAAAAGATATTTCCATGAAAAACAATGTATACAAGGATACAAATGCATATAACTATACTTTAAATATCCTATGCTATGACTTACTCATAAGAAATGCACTTAAACATGATTAATAAAAACAACAACAAAAAAGAGAAATGTCATAAAACCAATATCAAAAATGTATAGTGAAAAACATATCAAACAGATGAAAACTGCAAAGGCACCATTAAAGATTTTACACATTTTATACAAGTTTCTTGTTTGTATAGCAAAACACTACAAAACAACAATAAAACATTATAGTTGCAGATTTTTTAACATAACTCGATTTCCATTTCAAGATGAAAAAAATGCATTTAATTTCCATCCAGTAAATTAGAATTAGTACAGAAAAAAACTGTTTAATGAAAATAAAAATGTCTTCTAACGAGGCTAAATGAAATATTTTACCAGATTTGAAGTTCCCGAAAGTATGAAATGTAAATGAAGAATGGTTATTGAACCTGCAATTACAATATCACTACGAACTGCAAAAAGAAACAAAACAACATATAATATTGATATACACATACATTTATATGAAGAAATATTAAATTTAATCATTTATTGTAAATCACAAATAACTAAGATACAAATTTTTAAATGATAAATATGATAATTCATTTGCATCCCAAATTCAAATAATTCAGCATTATTTTTGACATATAAAGATTCAGAGCATTCCTTGGAGAAATGAATATTGTGTTGTAACAAAATATTTTATACAACTGTTCTGAGTAGCCTGATGTACCAATTACCCTCACCCCCCACACACAAAAAAAGAGAGGGGCAGGCTGAGGGTAAATGGTCTTTATCCTTTATCAGAGACATTATTTTTAAGTATTTGTTGAAATATAAGCCATCAATCATCAAAACGCTTTCATTCCATAAGAGTATTAATCATTTTTCCCCCTTTACATAAGACAGAAGCATTGTCTTTTCTTTGAAAAAGAAAATAGCGTGCGTTTTATTAAAAATTACAAATATTCAAATTATAAGCATATTTTATAATAATATTTAGAGGAAATTTTAGAAATTAATATATTCAATGATATTAAGATTTAATAGCATGGATAGAGTAAACATGCATCCACCATTACAAAAAAATAATAACTTAAAGCTAGCTCAACAATATTTTTTCAGTGGCCGACTTAGAAAGGTAATATAAATAAAAGTGATTATTGCCTTACTGTGAAGGGGTGGAAATATTGTCTGAAAGTGAGAGGTTTCTGAAGCTGATATATATATATATATATAAACATATTTTTAAAAAAGTTTATATACAATCACATTCTAAAATTTTAAAGATTACAATTAAATATTAACAACAATTCAACCAAGTCAAATTATCAATAAGAAACCACAGAATTTCACAATGAGGGATAAATGTAGTAATTAATTATTATCAACAATTCAATAAAAACCAAAGGATTTGACATTGAGAGATTAATATACTTGTGAACGGAATAACAGTTTTTGTTGCTCTGTATCTCATATAGTTACGATGCATTTTAAAAGTTACACTTAGCAATCTCATCATTCCCAAATGAAAGCCATTGTGATTGAAAAATATTGACATACCTGAATTTCAAAAATATCTATTAATCAGATTTCAAAATAATAGAAGTTTTGCATATGAAATCATTTCCAAGTTTAGAAGTGTTAAGTTATCAGCGACAATTATTCATACTAAAGAAAGGAAATAAGTTTGTGGTCAGAACTAGAATCTGCCTCCCTACCTCCTTGTCAACCGTCAGAAATTATAAACCATATATCAACAAACTTAAAATTAATAAATCACCAAGTCATGATGGTATAACTAACAAAATGATTAAAAACTTACCTCTCCCCACAATTTTCCAAATCACTTACCTAATAAACCGTATGCTAGTAATTGGTCACTTTCCAAACCACTGGAAAACAGCTTCAGTCATACCAATCTTAAAGCCAGGAAAAGACCCGACTAGGGCCGAAAATTATCGTCCAATTTCTCTCCTCCCAATTCTGGGGAAAATGGCTGAAAAAATCATTCTCAACAGACTCAATGATCATCTTATAGTAAATAAAATAATAATTCCAGAACAGCACGGCTTTATGCCACAGCTCTCCACTACCCACCAATTAAAAAGAGTAACTACCTATATCAAATCAGGATTGGAAAGCAGAGAAAAAGTAGGAGCTGTTTTCTTTGACATCCAGAAAGCTTTCGACCGTGTCTGGCATACGGGGCTAATTTACAAACTAATCAAATACAATACCCCACCTCATAACCCTTATAAATTCTTATCTTAAAAACAGATATTTTACTGTTAAAATTAATAATATTTATTCCACTAAAAGAAATATCAACTCGGGAATCCCACAAGGATCGCATCTTGGGCCAACCTTCTTCCAATACTTCGTGAACGATATCCCGAAACACAACAACACAATTCTCTGCATGTACGCAGATGACACAGCGATACTTGCAAAACACAAAAACCCCAAAACTCTTGCTCATCACATCAATAGACACATCGCTAACCTAGAACACTGGTTCTCCAAATGGAAAATTGCACTGAATGTCTCAAAAACGGAGGCCGTCTTCTTTACAAAAGCACTCAGTGTAATTAAACCAAACATTTACATTGACAACAAACAAATCCCATGGTCTCACAAAGCTAAATACCTTGGAGTCATTTTAGACAGTAAATTCACTTTCAAACAACACATTACACATATCCATGAAAAATTCCGACTTGCCGCGAAAAATTATATTCCCCTAATTTGTCGGAGTTCATTATTAAATACTAAATATAAACTGCTTATCTATACACAACTTCTGCGACCCATCCTTACCTATGCCTGCCCAATTTGGATGCAAGCTGCTCAGATTCACCATAACAAAATTGAAATTTTACAAAATAACATAATTCGAACAATAGGAAAAGCAAGATGGTTCATGAGAAATGAAGACTTAAGAAATTCCCTAAATATTACCAAACTGCAAGATTACATAAATCACGTCACTACCAACTTTAATAATAATTTTGAAAATAACCCAAACCCCTCCCTTCAAGAAACAAAAAACTATAAACGAAATTATC
>BMAW01024910.1:0-13290 GCA_019974015.1 Nephila pilipes
AAAAAAAAAAAAAAAAAAAAAAAAAAAAAAGGTATAATCTTAATTTTAATATTTAATAAGAATTAAAACAAATTTGATGTATGAGTGATGAATGTGCATTAAAACCTTATTAAGTCATATTCATTGAGATCCAGTCCGATGCATCAAAAATCCGGGTTAACCGGAGAATGGGGAAAAAATAAAATAGAAGAAAAAAAAAAATTGAAAAGAATAGAAGAGGAAATCATCTTTATATTGGAATCATGCGACTGAAAGTAATTTATAATTCAATTTTTAACAATAAGGAATTTATTTTCATTATTTGCTTTTAGCATTTTGAGAGTTTTTCACGTTTGAAATAGTTTATTATTACTACTGCAGGAACATTTTTAAGATTTCGGAGCCAGAGGCACAATCATGGAGTAGGGTTCCAGCAAATAAAAAATAATAATTTATATATAAAACGGTAATAATAATCATTTTTATGTAAAATAGAAGGGAAAAAAAAAAACATTTATTCAAATATAAGGGGGGTATAATTCACAAATCCATTAATATCAACCCAAAATAAAATCAAAATTTATGTAACTCTTAATTTTACTTCTTTATTTCAACAAATCGAGTAGACTAACACATCGATCAATAACTCCCGAGTCTAACATTGAAAACAACATTTTTTTTGCAAAATTTTTTTTTTCGCAAGAAATCTTTTTTGTTGCGAGTAAATAGCGATAAACAGCTTTCTGAATCATCGACTCGTTGCTGTTTTTGTTCCATCGAAAGCAATCGCGGCACCCACTTGGAAAAAACCTTTTTCACTTCACTTCAAAAAACCTTTTTCCTGGTCCGATCGACTTAAAATTTTGACACGTTTCAAGCAAAGGTTAGTACTCTAGAAAGACCTGGTTACTGGTTTACTACGAGCGCCATCTCTGGGTTAGTCTCGGGAGTTATTGATCGATGTGTTAGGTACTCTTTCAGAGACAGGAAAGACTTTTCTATTCTTTTCTCAGGAATGGGTATAGTCAAAACCTTTTTTTAAAATTTAAATAATTTTTGTGTTTGAAAAAACCAAGTTGTTTTTCTAAGATGCATATTTTATACGTGTTCAAACGGGGTGAAGCAAACCTCTTTTCCTATATATATGTAATTAAAAAAAAAAAAAATAGCGCGTAGTGTACTGTATTTCCCTCGGAAAGGAACAGAAGATGCATTGAGATGTAAAATTTAAATCTATCCGTACCTTAGGAAGAGACGAGAAAATTAATATTATCGTTCAGTTGTATATCTGAATAAATTAATAATTCGAACGATTTTTAAAGAAACTATTAAAATGGTAATGAAAGGTAACATAACTAACAAGTGATTCCACTTACGAGCTGTTTTCGTCGAACAAATTACTCGTCGCATACAAGCAGAACTGCTGATTACCTTTCAATTCAAAAATTCATCTCTGAATAAATATAACATTTGTCTAATATCTTAATGTATCTAAAATATCTTGTAATATGGAATAATATATCATTATATAAAATATTTAATATAATATTCGTAGGATAAACATTCGTGAACGTGATGTTAATCTTGAGGAAACTCTACTTTCGTCCTCGGATCTAGATTATTGTATTTATTTAAATGAATCAAAGTGAATCAGATCGAGTGAAAAGTAATGAAGATTTTTGTTCGATTTCATTTTCCCGCCAATTTTTTAAAACTTTTATTTTGGAAAAAATCCATGCATGTATGCATAATTAAAAAAAAAAAAAAAAATCTGAGGGAAAAAAAGCAATTCCACGAAATCCTTCATCATTTTTTGCTTTTTCGGAAGCCCTTCGTAGCTCTCAAATATTTTCACAAGATTAACATTCAATATGGCTGGTAGGAGGGGGAATCTTCTCTAAATATTCTATCTCTCTTCACTAACTAGGAAAATAGACCACTCTTAAGAAACTTAATTATTCAATAAAGAAGCGCTGACATTTTAGAACGCCCTAAGAAAACTAGCAGAACAAAAACGGCCTTATAGAGTCAACTTTTATTAATTGCTAGAACACGTCCCTTAAGACTAATCAGAAAGGGATTAATGAATAAAAAAAAAAAGGGGGGGGGGCGGAATTGAGCTGCAGCCCAGCAGTCTCCTCCATCTGAAGAAAGAACGTGAAATGATTGCGTAGTAGACATTAGACTGCTTATTTTCTCTCTGTCGAGGCCGGAGACAAGCTAAAATTGGAGGATAATTTAAACAAACCGGTTGGGGTCCAGCTGTGCTCGCAGACACTACTCTTCAGCTAGCTCATCAGGTACGATAATAATAACAATAAGCAATCATTTGCCGCTATGTGTTGCATAAGCAATCATTTAGTGGTTTTGGCAACGTAGCAACTGGCTGTTTAAATGGCGATGAAACGATACGATTTTTAAAATGTTTTCGATTGTATGTGGAACTATGAATTGCACATATCTAGCTTACAATGAACACAAAGTGTTTTAACGAATTTCATTGATTTGTGAGTAATTTTTATTTTGCGTTAGAGCCTTCCTCTGCTTTTTTGTTGTAGCATAAACGTGTTTTTAACCGCTTGGCAGTTTTGTCCGTACCTCATACAGTAACGCTTTTCGTGCTCAGCGTGATTTTCCCATATGAGGTGCGGGAATCCTATTTCTAAATCACGTATAATTTATTCTAGTTTACTTTTTGACTCATAGATGGCGTTAATAATCTGTAGAATATATGTTACGATTTTGGTATTTAAAATGTGTTTATAATCGCCAAATTTGGCGATATTTGACGACTTCCGGTTCCGGGCGGTTCTCGTATTTTCTGGAATGTTCTACCACTTCCGCCGTGTCGGATAAGGCATACTGAAATGCAAGAGAGGGAGTGGTGATTCAGATGGCTTGAAGCTCGGACTAGCTCGGAGCCTCTGTTACTTTACGGGTGATTCCGTTGTGATTTATGCCGAAGAGAGTACGAAAGCCTACGGCTTTGAATTTGATCTATTCCCCGCTGGATCAGTACATTGTGTTGTGTTGTATTACTGTGACTTCGGCTGTTCTTATGCCTTTCTGAACATTGTATTCTTGATTGGGCTGATAATAAAGAACTGTTTTATCGCTGTCCTGATTAAAGTCTATTCAATCCCTGAACCCAACAGTGAAATTCATTACAAATGGTGTCAGAAGTGGGATTGAATAGCGAAAATAAATGAAATATCTGACTTCGATATTGAATCGGTGTCTGGACTGCGTGTTATAAAATACGAGAACAGCCCGGAACCGGGAGTCGTCAAATTTGGCGATTATAAACACATTTTAAATACCAAAATCGTAACAATATTATAGGGGGTTTCCTCCCCTTCTATGCTATGATTCGTTGTAAAATATGCGCTTTCGTTTCGATGTTATATGTTACAGTTTATGCAAGTTTTGTTTTGGTAAGCTTTACAAGAAACTGTTGTACTTATAATAGCTTGTTATAAAGAGAGAATTAACAACTGAGCTATCCAGTTTTATTTTATGTAGTTTATATTCTTAAACGTCTGTATGAACCGAAAATGGAGGAATCTGATAAAAGTATTAGTCACTGTAGAAATTCGGACCACAGCGACTATGGATATTTCCTAAGCGAATCCGGAAGTTTTCAGATCTTCTGATGACGATGATGCAAGTTCCATTGATAATTTCGAAGAGGCTTTAACTTTTTGTGAATATCATGTGAAATAATCCCCCACCAAGATTTCCAGTTCTTTGGAATTCCATATATTCACACGAATCATTTATTCATTGAATAAAATGTTATGTTATGGAAAAATAAGTGTGGTTATTACTTCTTGACCAATTGGTGTATTTCTTGTAGGAGTGAAAGTATATATATGTAATATTAAAAAGTATTCTTCTCTCAAATATTTAAAAATATCCTCATTGATAAAAAGAGATAATGCTGAGAGATTAGCCTCGAATAGACCTTGGCGTTCCTCTGAATTTTATTCCATGCCGTTCTATTCTTGGCTAAGGTTTTCTAATTTGTTACCTTAATAATTTTCAAGTCTTTTTCCAAACAATCAATCCTGCTAAGTTTTGGTCATCCTCTTTTTCGAATACCAGATAGTTTAGCCGAGATCTCTTCGATGACTCGATTGTCATCCAACGTATGTGAAAACGGACCTAATCAGTCTTGCAAATGAATAGTTTGAGTTTTTCTGCTAATGAAATTAGATTTAAAAAAAATTTTTGAATGAAAAAAAAAAAAACATCTGTGAGAAGATGTGACTCTGTTGCGAACTTCTGACGTTACAAATATTATACCGCCATTTAAACCGAGTAAAGCATTGCCATTTATCAGAGAAAAATCATACCATCGCAAAAAATTAATTTTTAAAAGGCTTAGAAATAGCAATAAAAGAAATAAAATTAAAGCAAAATAATAAAACCGGTAAAAACGATTTTTTTGCTCATGGGTTTTCTTTCAAACTTCACACAATTCGTAGCATAATTTTTTTATTCCTTAAATTTTAAAAGTGAAAGGGAACGTTGAGTCAAATTGAATTTATTCTATAATTAGTTTTAATAATTTATTTTATTCTTTGACGTTTATTAAATTTATGATCTAAAATGAAACATGTAAAAATTTTCATCTCAATTAAACATTATGTTAATCAATTAGCTACATGTTATTAAAATTAAAGCAAACGATAAATTATGTTTTTAAATTGAATATATTTGAGCAAAATGTAATTAAAATTAAAGCAAACGAACTCCCCCTGAATATCCTAAAGACCCTTCTCTATTTTAGATTCTTCGTTTTGAACACCAATTTGAATTCGCCCCCCCCATCCTTTTTAAACATCTGGGTCACAGAAACTCTTTGTTTGACTCAGCATGGTCACATCTGGCTCTTGCGCCATTAAACTCTCCTGTCACTCACTCCTTTGTTGTTGTTTTTACCCATTTTGAGCCATTTTTTTTTTAATTCTAATTTTTTTGAGAATTTCACTGTTCAAATAGCTATCATTCAATTTGATTTTGATATTTTTAAATAACTGGATATTTATAATTTTAGTAGATACTGTTACATTCATTTCACACACACACATACTACAGTATTACCTGTTTTCGACTTTCAATAAGTTTCGATTCGTGAATGTTGCAACACAATAAAATCCATCTGACCTTATAATTCCCAGATTCTTTTGAAGGAAAAAAAATCTTTACAAACATAAAAGATTTGTGCTTATTTATAATAAGAAAAATGGATGACATTGCATATTTGAATTGCTAAATCATTTCGTTCAGGGCCAAAATATTTAGAACCATGTTTGTTAATGCGTCATCTTATTCAAAACGAATGTTCTCACAGTGTTTCTTTTTATTTTCAGCTCAAATTCTGAAAATGATTGGATTATTTATCCTATTTTTAATACAAATATCTCTCTGTTCTTTGTATTCTTTTAAGCACTTTTTGAATCCCATTCGATTTATTATATTTAGAAATTTTGTTTGACGATTAAAAAGCTTGTTTTATGTACTATTTCTCAAGATTACGCTTACAATCATTTCCTTTTTCTACGATACTTATGCATGATATCGCATACCTCCATAAAACATTTATTTTTAACACTTTATTTAGCACTTGACATTCATATTACAACGTGTCATTGTCTGTTTCATGCGTGCTTCGTTCGAAACAAAGAAAAAAGCGTTATTACACGTGTCTTCGTGCTTTGTTAAGGTTTTGTCCCAAGCAGCGAAAATGTATAATCTTTAAAGCAGTATTTTAAGGAAATCAAATTGTAATTAAGAAGCACTGTTTCACGAAAGGGATTTATTGTTTTAGAGTGTTTCGTTGTAAAGAGAATTTTTAACCTTTTTTTTTTTTTTTTATGTGATCCAACTTCAATAAACCGTCTATGTTGTAATGATGTAACGGAGGAAAATTTGTATTAATAATAATACATTTAATTATCCTATTTTCGCGTATATAAAGAACTCTTTTTTACCAAAACTAAAGAGCTTCTCACTCCTGGATTGAATTGCAGATATTAACAAAATTCTCAGTTCTTCGAAATTCAAATTTTGGTAGCTTTCAACACTGCCAGCCTCAGACCGATACCTTGCAATCTTGTATCATATTAGAATAAGGAGGAATGTAAAGGTTTCTGTGATAAAATTAAAAAAAAAAAAAAAAAAACGTCGTATAAATACTGAAATAAAAAAATACCTTTGAGAAATATCTTTATGCTACAATTTAAACCTAAGAAATCTGTTGCTCCTTACGCATGTCAAGATACGGTACGAAGGCCGGTGATGCATAATGTTATGGAGTATTTTTCCTACAGTTAGGAAATAATTTCTCATCAAAACTGTCGAATTTTTAAAAAAATAGAATTTGTTTTTCCCCCTTCATAACTAATGGAGGGAGAAAAGAAGATAGGAAAATAATAACATTAAATAAATAAATAAGAAGTTTAAAAAAGTACTATGCAAAGTTTTGCAAAGAACAGATTTAGCCAGCAAAGTTCGCTTTTTCTATAATTATTATTAAATTACTCAATTAAATATATATAAAAGATTTAAAGTAAACGATGAAATATCGAGAAATGAACAATAAACTTTTCCGATATTAAAATTAAAGGGAACGATAAATTATTAAATTGAATATATTTAAGATAAATGTAATTAAACTTGAAGCAAAAAATAAAAAAATTGGAAAATGATCTGGTACGCAAAAAGTGATCCAATTAACACACCAGCCTCTTAGGTAGCTAATAAAAAGATAAAAACTATTGGAGGTGATCTTGCTACCCTATGTTTGCAGCTACTTACCAGCATTCGGAAGAAACAGAGGGGTACTATAAGTGAGAGGTGGCCGCGGTAGCCTAGTGGACTCGTGACATCGGATTCGCGGCTAGCGGTTTTCGTTGAGTCGTGGATTCGAGCTTTGATGCCACTAAAGACCAGACAGATATAGCGGCTGATGCACGTTGAATCTGTTGGAGCCCAAATTCCTCCCGATGGCGTGGTGTGGAAGTTAGGAGGAGGATGCCTGCTCAGGTGTCGTCCTCGACGCTTGACCGAGGTTCGAAATTACTACTTCCGTCGCCAATAGCCCTCGTATTGCTTCTAGTGTGACGTTAAAAAAACCAAACCAAAAACCATAAGCGAGGGTTACAGTGGAAGATTGTTTGCTCATAGCAAAAATTTAAAGTTATACAATGAAAAAATGCACGATTTAATTTAATTCATTATACCCGTATTTTGGCTAATCTTTCGGAATCTGTAATGACTGAAACTGATTGTGTGGGAGGAGGGCGATGGACGTCGAGATTTAGAAACCTGATCAAGTGGCAAGGACAACACCTGAATGGTACCTCGCTCTCCAAACTTCCACACTACACCATATAAGGTCTTTGATGCTTCCATTTATAGATACGTATACACTTGCGAACTGAGCATCTCGCACGTGTATAATCGTCAAAATAACTGCTCGCGACCCGTATCTTGTCGTTTTTCCGGTAAGCACTGAGGGAAGTTTGAATTGAGACCGTTTCTCTCAAATGAACGATTCGCCATTGTTCGCAATTCTTAACGTGTTGTAGCCTTAATTACTCTTGATCCTTGCAGTTGCCGTCCACAGCTCGATGGGTTGCTGTGCATATAATGTGAGTATTCTTAAAATAACGGCTAAATATTAGCATGCGTTTAAGAAATACACATTTCTTTTTTTTTTTTGTGGGTTTTCTTCTACACACATAGTATGTCTGGGTCAAAACCTTAAAAGCTATTTGCTCACATTTTAAGGCGCTCGATTGAGCTGAAATTTTTTATTTTCTATTGTTTTGGATGACAATACGATAATTTGATTTTATTAATAACAATTAATTGATAAAAACTAATTATTTAAATAATTAAATTTTGCGCCAAGTTTCTCGCCAAGTCGCCAAATGGTCTCCAAATCTGTCGCCAAGGTGAAGGGGTCATTGCTTAAACTTCCTCTAAAAAAAACTTTTCCTTTTTTTAGAGAAGCGTTGCAGAGAAGCATCAACTCATGTTCGTAACATTGCTCCCCATCTTCAAAACAGGCGAATGCTACTGGAAATGAAAGTTACTGACAGGCGAATGTTACTTGAAATTTTAGGTATAAAAAAATTATCGAACGCAAAGTGTGGTTTGAAAGAAAACCCGTGTTTAAAAAACTCGTTTTTTATTGGTGTTTTTCTTTCTTTTTTTAACGATGTCAGATTTATTTTTCGAAACGATTTTAAAATGGACTGAATGAACGATTTTTTTTTCCTTTAGTGATATAACGTCGAATCTCTTCAATTCATTCGCCTTTTCGAAGATTTCCTGGTAGTATTATTGTACGTTTCATTTCCGGAGCTCATGTCTTCCTTGTTGTAGTAACAATTGACAAAATTGAACGGAAATGAGAATTGGGTTGACCATAAATGTTGTTCATTTTTTCGGATTTTAAAAATGGGGGACATTCAGAGAAATAGGGGGTCGGAAACTTAAAAAAAAAAAAAAAAAAAAAAAAAAAAAAAGGTATAATCTTAATTTTAATATTTAATAAGAATTAAAACAAATTTGATGTATGAGTGATGAATGTGCATTAAAACCTTATTAAGTCATATTCATTGAGATCCAGTCCGATGCATCAAAAATCCGGGTTAACCGGAGAATGGGGAAAAAATAAAATAGAAGAAAAAAAAAAATTGAAAAGAATAGAAGAGGAAATCATCTTTATATTGGAATCATGCGACTGAAAGTAATTTATAATTCAATTTTTAACAATAAGGAATTTATTTTCATTATTTGCTTTTAGCATTTTGAGAGTTTTTCACGTTTGAAATAGTTTATTATTACTACTGCAGGAACATTTTTAAGATTTCGGAGCCAGAGGCACAATCATGGAGTAGGGTTCCAGCAAATAAAAAATAATAATTTATATATAAAACGGTAATAATAATCATTTTTATGTAAAATAGAAGGGAAAAAAAAAAACATTTATTCAAATATAAGGGGGGTATAATTCACAAATCCATTAATATCAACCCAAAATAAAATCAAAATTTATGTAACTCTTAATTTTACTTCTTTATTTCAACAAATCGAGTAGACTAACACATCGATCAATAACTCCCGAGTCTAACATTGAAAACAACATTTTTTTTGCAAAATTTTTTTTTTCGCAAGAAATCTTTTTTGTTGCGAGTAAATAGCGATAAACAGCTTTCTGAATCATCGACTCGTTGCTGTTTTTGTTCCATCGAAAGCAATCGCGGCACCCACTTGGAAAAAACCTTTTTCACTTCACTTCAAAAAACCTTTTTCCTGGTCCGATCGACTTAAAATTTTGACACGTTTCAAGCAAAGGTTAGTACTCTAGAAAGACCTGGTTACTGGTTTACTACGAGCGCCATCTCTGGGTTAGTCTCGGGAGTTATTGATCGATGTGTTAGGTACTCTTTCAGAGACAGGAAAGACTTTTCTATTCTTTTCTCAGGAATGGGTATAGTCAAAACCTTTTTTTAAAATTTAAATAATTTTTGTGTTTGAAAAAACCAAGTTGTTTTTCTAAGATGCATAT
Source organism: Nephila pilipes (assembly GCA_019974015.1). Taxonomy (NCBI): domain Eukaryota; kingdom Metazoa; phylum Arthropoda; class Arachnida; order Araneae; family Nephilidae; genus Nephila; species Nephila pilipes. The sequence goes on from BMAW01024910.1 coordinate 9,566, forward strand.
TTTATACGTGTTCAAACGGGGTGAAGCAAACCTCTTTTCCTATATATATGTAATTAAAAAAAAAAAAAATAGCGCGTAGTGTACTGTATTTCCCTCGGAAAGGAACAGAAGATGCATTGAGATGTAAAATTTAAATCTATCCGTACCTTAGGAAGAGACGAGAAAATTAATATTATCGTTCAGTTGTATATCTGAATAAATTAATAATTCGAACGATTTTTAAAGAAACTATTAAAATGGTAATGAAAGGTAACATAACTAACAAGTGATTCCACTTACGAGCTGTTTTCGTCGAACAAATTACTCGTCGCATACAAGCAGAACTGCTGATTACCTTTCAATTCAAAAATTCATCTCTGAATAAATATAACATTTGTCTAATATCTTAATGTATCTAAAATATCTTGTAATATGGAATAATATATCATTATATAAAATATTTAATATAATATTCGTAGGATAAACATTCGTGAACGTGATGTTAATCTTGAGGAAACTCTACTTTCGTCCTCGGATCTAGATTATTGTATTTATTTAAATGAATCAAAGTGAATCAGATCGAGTGAAAAGTAATGAAGATTTTTGTTCGATTTCATTTTCCCGCCAATTTTTTAAAACTTTTATTTTGGAAAAAATCCATGCATGTATGCATAATTAAAAAAAAAAAAAAAAATCTGAGGGAAAAAAAGCAATTCCACGAAATCCTTCATCATTTTTTGCTTTTTCGGAAGCCCTTCGTAGCTCTCAAATATTTTCACAAGATTAACATTCAATATGGCTGGTAGGAGGGGGAATCTTCTCTAAATATTCTATCTCTCTTCACTAACTAGGAAAATAGACCACTCTTAAGAAACTTAATTATTCAATAAAGAAGCGCTGACATTTTAGAACGCCCTAAGAAAACTAGCAGAACAAAAACGGCCTTATAGAGTCAACTTTTATTAATTGCTAGAACACGTCCCTTAAGACTAATCAGAAAGGGATTAATGAATAAAAAAAAAAAGGGGGGGGGGCGGAATTGAGCTGCAGCCCAGCAGTCTCCTCCATCTGAAGAAAGAACGTGAAATGATTGCGTAGTAGACATTAGACTGCTTATTTTCTCTCTGTCGAGGCCGGAGACAAGCTAAAATTGGAGGATAATTTAAACAAACCGGTTGGGGTCCAGCTGTGCTCGCAGACACTACTCTTCAGCTAGCTCATCAGGTACGATAATAATAACAATAAGCAATCATTTGCCGCTATGTGTTGCATAAGCAATCATTTAGTGGTTTTGGCAACGTAGCAACTGGCTGTTTAAATGGCGATGAAACGATACGATTTTTAAAATGTTTTCGATTGTATGTGGAACTATGAATTGCACATATCTAGCTTACAATGAACACAAAGTGTTTTAACGAATTTCATTGATTTGTGAGTAATTTTTATTTTGCGTTAGAGCCTTCCTCTGCTTTTTTGTTGTAGCATAAACGTGTTTTTAACCGCTTGGCAGTTTTGTCCGTACCTCATACAGTAACGCTTTTCGTGCTCAGCGTGATTTTCCCATATGAGGTGCGGGAATCCTATTTCTAAATCACGTATAATTTATTCTAGTTTACTTTTTGACTCATAGATGGCGTTAATAATCTGTAGAATATATGTTACGATTTTGGTATTTAAAATGTGTTTATAATCGCCAAATTTGGCGATATTTGACGACTTCCGGTTCCGGGCGGTTCTCGTATTTTCTGGAATGTTCTACCACTTCCGCCGTGTCGGATAAGGCATACTGAAATGCAAGAGAGGGAGTGGTGATTCAGATGGCTTGAAGCTCGGACTAGCTCGGAGCCTCTGTTACTTTACGGGTGATTCCGTTGTGATTTATGCCGAAGAGAGTACGAAAGCCTACGGCTTTGAATTTGATCTATTCCCCGCTGGATCAGTACATTGTGTTGTGTTGTATTACTGTGACTTCGGCTGTTCTTATGCCTTTCTGAACATTGTATTCTTGATTGGGCTGATAATAAAGAACTGTTTTATCGCTGTCCTGATTAAAGTCTATTCAATCCCTGAACCCAACAGTGAAATTCATTACAAATGGTGTCAGAAGTGGGATTGAATAGCGAAAATAAATGAAATATCTGACTTCGATATTGAATCGGTGTCTGGACTGCGTGTTATAAAATACGAGAACAGCCCGGAACCGGGAGTCGTCAAATTTGGCGATTATAAACACATTTTAAATACCAAAATCGTAACAATATTATAGGGGGTTTCCTCCCCTTCTATGCTATGATTCGTTGTAAAATATGCGCTTTCGTTTCGATGTTATATGTTACAGTTTATGCAAGTTTTGTTTTGGTAAGCTTTACAAGAAACTGTTGTACTTATAATAGCTTGTTATAAAGAGAGAATTAACAACTGAGCTATCCAGTTTTATTTTATGTAGTTTATATTCTTAAACGTCTGTATGAACCGAAAATGGAGGAATCTGATAAAAGTATTAGTCACTGTAGAAATTCGGACCACAGCGACTATGGATATTTCCTAAGCGAATCCGGAAGTTTTCAGATCTTCTGATGACGATGATGCAAGTTCCATTGATAATTTCGAAGAGGCTTTAACTTTTTGTGAATATCATGTGAAATAATCCCCCACCAAGATTTCCAGTTCTTTGGAATTCCATATATTCACACGAATCATTTATTCATTGAATAAAATGTTATGTTATGGAAAAATAAGTGTGGTTATTACTTCTTGACCAATTGGTGTATTTCTTGTAGGAGTGAAAGTATATATATGTAATATTAAAAAGTATTCTTCTCTCAAATATTTAAAAATATCCTCATTGATAAAAAGAGATAATGCTGAGAGATTAGCCTCGAATAGACCTTGGCGTTCCTCTGAATTTTATTCCATGCCGTTCTATTCTTGGCTAAGGTTTTCTAATTTGTTACCTTAATAATTTTCAAGTCTTTTTCCAAACAATCAATCCTGCTAAGTTTTGGTCATCCTCTTTTTCGAATACCAGATAGTTTAGCCGAGATCTCTTCGATGACTCGATTGTCATCCAACGTATGTGAAAACGGACCTAATCAGTCTTGCAAATGAATAGTTTGAGTTTTTCTGCTAATGAAATTAGATTTAAAAAAAATTTTTGAATGAAAAAAAAAAAAACATCTGTGAGAAGATGTGACTCTGTTGCGAACTTCTGACGTTACAAATATTATACCGCCATTTAAACCGAGTAAAGCATTGCCATTTATCAGAGAAAAATCATACCATCGCAAAAAATTAATTTTTAAAAGGCTTAGAAATAGCAATAAAAGAAATAAAATTAAAGCAAAATAATAAAACCGGTAAAAACGATTTTTTTGCTCATGGGTTTTCTTTCAAACTTCACACAATTCGTAGCATAATTTTTTTATTCCTTAAATTTTAAAAGTGAAAGGGAACGTTGAGTCAAATTGAATTTATTCTATAATTAGTTTTAATAATTTATTTTATTCTTTGACGTTTATTAAATTTATGATCTAAAATGAAACATGTAAAAATTTTCATCTCAATTAAACATTATGTTAATCAATTAGCTACATGTTATTAAAATTAAAGCAAACGATAAATTATGTTTTTAAATTGAATATATTTGAGCAAAATGTAATTAAAATTAAAGCAAACGAACTCCCCCTGAATATCCTAAAGACCCTTCTCTATTTTAGATTCTTCGTTTTGAACACCAATTTGAATTC
>BMAW01024921.1:0-16216 GCA_019974015.1 Nephila pilipes
ATATATATATATATATATATATATATATATATATATATATATATATAGGTAAATGAAAGTCAAATTAAAATACTTTGTAATTGAAAACAATGAAAATAAAAATGAAGTTTATCGTACAGAATGGACTACAAAATACATTTACACTAAGCAAAATTTATATTACTTGTTGTAGATGGTGTATTTGCTTTAATCTTAATGTGAAATGTGACACTTTTTTACTTGATTAAAGCCTCATCATCCGGTTTATTCTGCATTGTTGCAATTTGTAATGTTTCCTTCAATGTTAAACATGTTATTGTTTTTGATTTTATGTTCTTCATTTTACTAAAATACCGTTCATAATAAATAGTTATTGCTAAACATAGAAGACAAGAACAGTGCCTGTTTACGAATTCCTGAATACTTTTATCCCCGATCACGTGCTTCGAATAAAAATTGATTAGGATTTTAAAAAAAACTTGTATTTTACTGCAGAGTGACATTGCAAATCTATAAATTCTAAGTGAAGTTCAGGTAGAGCATTTCCGAAGTCTACTGAAAATGGCGAAGAGAACACCCTCATAAAAATTTTCTTCTCATGAAAATTGGAAAATCGGCATTTTAATTCCTCTTTCAAATGTAAAATGCACTGTACATAATTGTTTGAATTCCATGTTGTAGAGTTTTTCACACGCTCTATCAATTTAAGGAAAGTGAATGGAACTCTTATGTAGCAATTGACTTTCCCATAGGATTAATTTTGTCTCCAAAAGTTTTCAGAGTCATACGGATTATGAAAAAGTGAATATTTTTCCAGTGAGTTGTAGCTCAAATCATCGAGATAACCTGTAATACTGACAAGAAATGCAATTACTTTCAACCAATCCTCCTCATTCAGCTCATGAATAGATTTTTCTTTTGATACCATGAATTGATGCACTTTGCTCTTCAAAGAAAAAAGGCGTTGAAGAATCTTCTCAGTCAACATACTTCCATGTAATGCACAACATCACCACATACAGCTTCTAAATCACTCAAGATCTGTTCATATTGACCACAATCAAGTCCTTTAGACCGGATGAAATTAACCACTTATGCAAAAACTGTTATCACATGTTCAGCGTTTGAGAAAGAATTTTTCTTGATAGATGATACATTAGAAAGTCATCATGGTATTAATTCCACTTGCTTTTTCATCAGACTTGAGCAATGTGGTTACTCCTATTTCCTCTCCAGTCATAGATTTAGCACCATCTGTGGTTATAGCAAATATATTGCCAAGTCTAACTCACAGATATCCAAAGTTTGTGTCAGTCTCGAATACAAATCTGTTCCTCATTTGTACCTTAAGTGCAACTACACTAACTAATTTCTCAGTAAATGTGAAGTCTGTATCAATAACACAGATAAAAATGACTACTTGTATTGTATCTGTTGCATCCTTTTAATTCATCAATCGCTATAGAATAAAACTGAAGTTCCTGCATTTGGATTTTAATTTATTGATTACATCTATTTTGCAAGATCATCCACGTATCTCACTCTTGTCACACCAGACAATCTAATCTCCAATATGCCTTTAGCATGTGATGGACAAAGCACTTCAACTACATTCTGCAGACATTCTTTTACAAACTATCTATCAGCAAAGGGTTATCACTGTTAGCAATTTTTTCTGCTATTATGTAGCTAACATGAGCATTATTTTCATATATAATTGATATAATTTATCTTTCATTTTAATTCACTTCGAATATGGCTTTCTAATGCAGTATGTTTCCTATTCTGCTTAGTATCAAAATGTCTCTAAATGTTGTATTCTTTCATCACAGCTACACTCTCGTTACAAATAAGACAAGTTGCATTACTCTTAAGTTTAACAAAAAAAAAAAAAAAAAAGTTTCAGGATCTGATGCCCGCATCTGAATACGGCTAGGCCGTTATCTGAATAATAAAGCTCTGAGGAGGTAATAAAAAACGGTGGGAAGACTGACGAAGACAGAAGAAGAAAGAACAAAGAAAGAAGAGACGAGTTCGTGGAACGGAGAGGATGAGCTAGAACAGATTTGTATACGTCTGAGTCATGCCCCTTAGAAAAGTGTGTAAATAAAATAACTGAGACTTAATCATGGAGTATTTTTTCTGTTTATTCAAATGCATACTAACGGGTGAATTCATTCCAAATCTCTGATGTTAAAAGAGTGAAGTTAAACGAACTCAGTACTTAGAGCTGATTACCTCATACTAGTATTCAGAATGACGGTTCTTTGGAAGAATCAAGGTCTCGGTCTTAATTGAATAAAAGATAAAGATAAATCTTTATGCTCTACCCTATTAAACATGTGAAATACAATAAAATATGCTTTTTGAAGCTTAAGATTAAAATGGTGGAGCATTATGGCTCAACAGCCAGATATGGCTGTGCTGAGTCAAACAGGTGTAACTGTGATCCAGATGTTTGAAGATGAATGGGAAAAACAAAATATGTTTGACAGGGAGGGGAGTCGAAAATAGGGAAAGATTACCAGGGTATCCCAGAGATGCAACCCGTGTTACTACAAATAGTTGATTCCATGAGGAAGGTGGAAAAAAGATCATTAAGATGCATCGAAATCATGAATCCTATGATGACTACTTAAAAAAGGTATACCCCAGCTGACAAGATACGATTGTGAGAAAGACAGAGCCGAAAACCTCGTGTTAAGTTAATAATAATGAGGATTCAAGATTTCTTCAGTAATCAGACTAATGATCTTAATAATCATAAGTCAAAATTTAAAAGGATGATAATATGTGAAGATGTAAAAATCAAAAATTTAAGAGAAATTCTTCATAATTTAAATTTAATATTATAAGGAATCAACTAGGGTGAAAAAGCCGATGGAGTAACTGATAAAATTGACATTTCTTATTATTAGCCATCTGGGTATAAGATATTAAGATCTGAAACGATGTATACAGATGCTGAGCACCAATTAATTCTCAAGATGATCGCAATAAATTTGTTTTAAGTACACTATGCCTTAAACTAAAAATAAAATTTCTAATAATAGTAAGGATTATTTTTCTTGATCACATTATTGATATGTAGAAAGTATTCATACAATAGCGCTTTTGGGAAATAAGCTTTTGTTTTAGAATGTTAATTCAAATAAAATTAATTCCAAAGGTAAAATCTTACAAAACACAGTTTTCCACAAATACAACATGGGATGAAAAATTAATTAAAGAAGGAATTGTTTTACAAATATAAAGAAAACTAAGGCTTAGAGATTTTGTGACATGTTAAAAGTACTCAACTGAAACAATACTTGCGAGTGTTTTGTAATTGGATCAAGGAGTTTTATGTTGATCTCTGTTATCTGTCAACCATTTCTGCTTATCTGCGTTAAAGAACTATTTCTCGCTTGTTCGTTGAAGGAAATTCAAAAATAAATGCCCCTAAGCTTACAACGGAATCAAAAAAAAAAGAACTATGTATCTGGATGCACAAAGAAAATGTAGTAAGCAGCAAGGCTTCCACGACCGCGTCTTACGATAAAAATTCTTTGTGGATGCGAAGAATCGGAAGTTACAATAATAATTATCAATCAAATAAATAAACGAAAGCCCAGTGCTCTGTAAAATTGTTGTTTTTCTACCGAATGTAAATTTAACGATTTTGAATCGCAAAGTAAGCGAATGTTGGGAATGAAACAAAACACAGAAATGAATCCAAGAAGAAGCATGGATGTGGAGATATGCTTCTTTTGGGTTATATGAGTGCCTCAGGGATAGGTAATTTAGTTCCAATTGATATAGATATGCATCACCAGCATTATATAGACATTTTGAAAAATAATTTACACTTTAATGTGATAAAATTGGGTCTTCATGATAATAATGTTTCTATGTACGGTAATTATCCTAACTATATAACCTTAAATGCACGACTTTAGAACATATATAAAGCTCCTAAATTTAAGAAATTCATCAATTCTATTTAGCATGAATGATCTGAATCAGAACTATGTAAGTAGGTTTATTTCTATAAATATGACTTTATTAATGCTTTTAAGCAAGTATGGACTATATTATAAATTCAGTAATATGAAATACGATTCATTTTATGCAAATGAGAATCAGACTAATTAATCAAGCTCAAGGATATCTTACTTGGACAAGATATTTAAAACAAAGTATTTCCTTAAGTGCTTGAGATTATTTGCGTAGGAAAATTTTCTATGCCTCTAGACTAAACATTATTTATATGTTACAAATTTTATATTTTATACCTAAATTTTTGCATGAAAATATTAAATTGTATCCTATTACACCAATCGAAAGACTTATTGTATAACTTAATTATGTATTTTTTGACAGCGAGATTTCTCTAGTTTATGACTATCAGTGTACGATTACTTTCTAAACTCACTGTAAATTACTTGAAATATTTGGCACTTGTAATTTATTTTTCTGTGATAAGATTTTTCTTTATTTTGATGGTTAAATAATTAAGTGGAAAATGCTACGTTGGATATAAGAGAGGCTTTTCTGTATATGAATTTGAAGGGAAAATTATATAGGGAACAACCTCTTAATACACCTGCCAATTATCAACTTGGTAAAGTATGCTTATTACATAAAAGTATATATGAACTTCATCAGAGTGGGCACTAACGACATAGTGAATCTAAAAATATTTGAAAATCCATAGCAAGAAAAGTGATGCAATTACGAATAAGCTTTTGAAATATAATACCACGAGAAATTTAATTGATACAAATACGTATTTAAAATAAAAAAAGCTATTTAATTTGTATTTTAAGATGTTACAGAATTAGCTAAGAAATGAATTATTGAATTGAAACATTAAGTTAATTCCAAGGATAACCGATGTAACTCATTTAGGAAAAACAAACCTTTTGTTTGGTTTTGATTGATTCGTTGTTTATTGACCTGATCGCTTAGAACGAGGACTCTTGACGATGGGCCTTGTAATTTTGAACCTCTGTCAATAAATGAAGAGTGATACCTGAGCTGGCATTGACCCTCTAAACTTCCACATCCAGCCAAAGGGTGGGCTTGTAGTCCGGAACGATTTAACGTGTATTAGCCCCACTACACGGCGGGGTCCTTGGAAGTTTCAGAGCTAGTACCCACGATTCGATGAAACAACAGCGGCCCCGAGGTTACAACCATGATCACTAATATACATGATTATAATTTTGGTTTGGTGTGACTTTTAATTTTATGAAAATAAAGGTTTTTTTCTTTTTCTTTTTTTTCTTCTTTTTTTTGAACTGGGAAACTTGAATTGAGATACTTATGTCGAGAGTTCCCGAATAATCTAAATTTAATATGACTCTTCCATATAAAGTTGGAAATAAATTCCCCAATTCCTGAGAAATGTTCGAAAATTGGGACGGCCAAATAATGAAAAAAAATATTCTTACAGAACTTTAATAGGATGCTTATCTTTTATTTCAGTGTTTAAATTCGACCTCACATTGCATTTACATTAACACTAAGTCACAGTTGTTAACTGTCATACTTACCAAGATTGGAAATTTTTTATAGATACTATAAGTGCATACAAAACGCTATGTACACACATACACCTACTATATACTGTATACACACAAAACATAATGAAATAGATGTATCGAAAGTAAATGGTTCATATTTGATAAGATGTTCAGATGCCATCTGGGAAAACAATTAAAAAATTAGGCACTCAACCAGTGGACACATAGTATATTCGCGAATTACTTTGTTTTCGTGTATATCTATTAGCCATCCAAGGAGCTATTGTGTTCTTTACCCTACCAATGTGTCGTACCTGACAACTTTTCAAAAATTTATCTTGTTTTTGCGTATATTTTTGATGCCTGCTTTCACCAACAACGAACTTAATTTTCAAAAATATGTCATAATAATAAATTTCTTCTGATTTTTCTTATTGGATTCAAATAAAAAATATGCAATATATGCCTGATACCTGCTTTAATCACTAATGAACTTAGTTTTCAAAAATAAGAATATAATTTTCTTCAATTTCTTGTTGGACTGAAGTGAAACAAATATAAAAATTAAGCATTTTATTTAATTATGGATTTATGTATTACCATAAATCATATGTAAGCTCGAATCAAGGTATGACTAAAAATAAATAATATTATTCAGAATTTTAAGCTATGAGGTAATCCTTTTTTGCCTCAAGAATTTAAAACTACGTCTTTTTCGTTTAGCTTCCTTTTTGAAGTGTTTTAGAGACAATTGATTTTAATATTGATTTACTATCTTTGCCACCCAAGGGCTATAAGTTTTAGATGGCTCACTTTTGGCATGCCAGATCGCTTTTCAATTTTTTTTTAGCGTTTGCTTTAATTTTAATTACATTTAACTTAAATACATTCAATTTAATAATTTATCGTTTCCTCTTAGATTTTAATAGTGTAAAAATTTACTATCATCCATTTTTCGATATTTCGTCTTTTAATTTTTTTTTAATTAATTTTTAAAATTCATTTCCTTTTTCCCAATGCACTTTGGCAAATAGAAAAGAATGCGAAATCTTCAGTTGTTCCATTCGCTGAAATCCAAGATATGTCTCTGTTCATTTTTGAACTTTATCCTCGTATTGAAAAAACTTTGAGTTGTTGTGGTAATAAATCAACAATTTAGTTTCGGCAAAATAATATTGAAAATATAGAAGCAAATCACATAGATATATTTCGTTTCACTAAACAACTATTCAAGGTTGGATGGTTGTTTTTATTAACGTTGCAGTAAAAGCAGCTCGAGGACTATTGGTGATGGACCTCGTAACTTTGAACTTGATGGATTCAAGGATTGAGAATTTATTATAAATTATGCATCCAACAAAAACCACTTGGCAGTTTTTTAATGTAATCTCTTTATTATTAAATCAATTTAAAGATGTTATTACAAAGGTATTAAGTTCTACCGTTAAAAATGAGGAGGCCAAAAATTGGAGTGCCAGTGTAAATCCGCAAAAAGAAATGTAAGCATTATTAACTCAAATCTCAACTGAACTTGTAAATATGTTGTAAAAAGAAATGGTGATCTGAATATGTTTCTAACTTTCCTTAACATTGTATGTATAAGAAGATAGAATGATTAAATAAGTCCAGCTCCTTATTCTTATCAGGGATTTTTTTTTTTTATTTCCGTTCTAATACATCACACAATATAAAACAACAATTTAACTGTAATAAATATAATGTTTGCTCAGGAATCTGCTGAAAGCTTATTAAGAAATGAATTCCCAATACTTGAGAATGAATGCAATTTCGAGCAAACTGCAAGAAACGCTACCATAAGAAAAAACGAAGTTTTGCTATACTTACGTTGAATTTCTTTTGGTCCACATTTTAGAACGGCACACGTGTGGTGCCCTTTTTATTTGGTACAGCATAGCCACAATCAGAATCACGAAAAAAACAAAACCTGAAGGAAGAAAGACATAAATATAGCATAAATTTGTAGAAAATTGGAAATCAAAGCTAATGCTACCGGTAAATTAAACACCGAGTGTAATGATAACCCCTACCATTAGGAAAGAAAATATTTTTGCTTTGTAAAAGAATATAAAGGGATCACACACTTATTTCCCGGATTCCCAAATTTCGAAATGTCAAAAAGTGTGTGAAAGTCCTCCGGTTTCTTCGAAATTCGGCAGGAACACTCCCGAAGGAGTCTTCGACGATTCCTATGGATTTCGATGGGATCGAAAAACGGAAAAGTGCGGAAATGCAGGCCGGAAAGACAGGGTCTCCCATCTTCACGGGTGTGATTTTTTTTCCCTTAAAAAAGAATCGAAATTTTCGACTTTCACCCAGAAATTACCCAACTGAATACAGACCGATTTCTTTCAAATCCGGCAATTAGCTACGTCTCGAGTCCCTCTACAAGAATATATAAAGGTTTCGGGTGGGAGTTCGAAATTATATATATATATATATTAAAGGATGTTTTAACAAAACCCCTTGTCTCGTGCTACACCATCAAGCTTGCGGATGCCCGTCGAGGATGTTCTAGGATATGCCCTGGCTCATCCTGAAAGTATATTAACAAGTCTGGGATATTAACAAGTGTCTGGGATATTAACAAGACATGTTCCTACTGAAAATCGACGGTGTGGAACATATTACATACGTACGGTGCATATCCTTATCATCCAGTCCTGGTGCAGGAACTAATGCCCGGAGACCAGGAGCGTCATTTTGATTTTTGCAATTTCGTGTTAAACACACTGGATGAAAATCCAGATTTTTTGAATGAAGTTTTGTGGTCGGATGAATGCCAGTTCTCGAGGCAATGCATTATTAATACACAAAATACGCATTATTGGTCCCTGGAAAACCCACATCTAAAACGATCGAATCGCCACCAAGTGCGTTGGACGGTGAATGTGTGGTGCGGAATATGGAAGAGCATCTTAATTGGCCCAATGTGTTTCGATGGACCTTTAACATCAGAATCAAAAACGGAAATTTTATCTGGACCATTAGCCGATTTTTTAGAAGATGAAGTTTCCTTACGGGATTTGTCACGCATGTGGTACCAGCATGATGGTGCACCCGTTTACAAATCTGCGCAAACATATACATTTTTGGCGCAGACATTTGACACTCGAATAATCGGCTACGGAGGTCAAAAGGAGTGGCTCCCGTGATAACTCGACTTAAGTCCTCTGGATTTCTTTCTCTAGGGCTTCCTAAAAAGCAAAGTGTATGAACGTGAATCCTAGAGTAAATCCGATCTACGCAATCGAATCAGCATGGCATGCAGGTCTGTGATACCAACTAGTTATGTTGTAGAAGCTACAGGCGGAGTTTCTGACGTGGGTTCGGTACTGCATTTCTACGGAAGGCAGTCATTTTGAGCATTATTTAAGTTAATTTGATCATTCTGATATAATAAAGCCCCTGATTGCGGATTCATGATTGACGCATCATTCCACATTATGCTATAATTTGAACGGCAAATCCTGTATTCTTTTGCTGCTATTTGTTAAAACAAGCTGTTTTAATCTTTTCGGTTCAAGTTGTATTTCTTTAATTTAACTCTTATTGTTTTCAATACAGCAATACAAATTGTCAATCTATGATGTTTACTATGATGTTTTAATATTACTATGATGTTTTCCTTTTGCTCTTTCTGCAGATAGTGAATTACTGTTCTCTTAACTCAATTTATATACGAACCCCTTTTCTGAGCAATTCAGATGCTTCAACTTTGTGTAGGAATAACTCGGTCAGTTTTTATTGTAATAAAATGAAACTTTTTGTGTTAACTCTGTTTTTGTGTAATGCATCTTTTCCTAAATATAGGCGATAGGACCTGGGGACCGTATAAAAATTTAATTTTTGTAATTTTTTTTGTAAATGGGTTTTTTTGGTTCGAAAAGCACGTAATATCAGATCGCACTCGTCTTTCTATGTTGGCGCGCCCTTGCGTATGCGGACACTCATGTGAGCCCCTTGGAATGAGGTCACAAAGTAGAGATTAAGTTCGTGGGGCCCTCTAGTGTTGGAAGGTCTCAAAATGTATATATATATATATATATATATATATATATATATATATATATATATTGCCCTGAATCCATCTAAAACGGAGGCAGTTTTCTTTTCACACACAGAACAAAAAATTCGCTCCCGGACGTTTTTATCTACAATCACAAGATCACATGGTCTCAACACACAAAATACTTAGGAGTTATCCTAGATAAAAGACTCACTTTTAATCAACATATCACACAAACAATTAAAAATTCCGAGCAGGCGCGTGTTCGGTCTACCCCCTAATCGCTCGGAATTCAAAATTAAGCATTAAAAACAAGTTGCTTATCTATGCTCTGATTCTCAGACCTATTCTCACCTACAGTTGTGCCGTTTGGGGTTTTGCTGCAATCACACACCTTAATAAACTTGAAAAAGCACAAAATAACATTATTAGACAAATTGTAAATGCTAGATGGTTCATGAGAAATACAGACATTTATAACTCAATTAACTTCCCAATTGTAAAAAAGTTCATACAAAAAACATCCTTTAACTTCTTTAATAATCTCATGAACATAAATAACAACACACTTACAAACATCTCAAACTATGATCCTGACCCAGCTATTAGAAGACCCAAAAATGTTTTACTCGATTCTTATTAAATTCACTCTAATTTCCCAAAATCTTTTAAAATAAAAATATTCCCATTCTGAATCATCCACCTCACACTGCCACACCAAGCCGACCAATCACAGCTCTCATACAAACCAGGATATCTTCTCACTCTGAAAACACACACTAACATATAAGCAGCACCCCCATTGGTAAACTGCTTTCACCCCCTCACTTTCATCTACCCTTTCTCCGAAAAAAAAAAAAAAGGTTAAATCCAATGCTTTAAAAACTCTCTTTCACTTAATTTTTTCATCCTTTTATATTTTAAATCACTCTGATAAATTAATTTTACACTATAAAGCCATCCAAAATATCTTTTATGCAATTCTGGGCTGGAAAAAGCCAAAGTCAAGCATCCCAAACCGCTCTGATATGGAGATTTAGAGTCGTTGGCTCAGGAGCTCCAGTAAAGCCTGTCAACCTATTTCCTTAATATATATGCCCAATAGTTTTGTTCTTACTTTGTAAATACTGTACAAAAATAAAAATATATTGTTTCATTAGATATCATCTTTTAAAAATCCGAATCGTCATTGAATCCAGGAAACCCTAGACAATAAAAAAACGAGCCATGTATCCCTTTTCTGTAGATGCGCATTTACACACACACACTTCAGTTTGGATATTGTTGAGAATAAGAAAGTTAAGGCATATTATGAACCATGGGACTAATTTCAGAATTTCAATAGCATTTCGAAAAAACAATTTTATGATGAGAAAAAAATTAGCTTACACATAGTTAATTTTACTACCACAAATTTGCAAATAACTACAATCGTCCATTAGAAACTTTTAAACAGCTAAAAGACTGTATTAATCATAATATTAAATATTGTTCTTTAGATAAATAAAAATTGAGGATATTTATTAAAAAGATTTAAAAATAGAAATTTTTTTAAACTTCAGATCAAGTTTATTATTATTTATGTGAAAAAAATACATAATTATTATCCAATTGTATGCAAAAATGCTGCTAAACATACTAAATATCATGAGAGTAATAATTCCTTCAAAGTTGTGATCAACTGTCAAAAGTAAGTTTATAATATAATTATTGTATTTATAAGGAAATTGGAGTTTATATTAATAATCCAAATTTCATAAAAATCATATTAAATTTAGAGCAGAAACAAAAGTTAGAATACATATAATACCTTGCTGATAAGAAAATTACAAAACAATATATATAAGTTTTAAAAATTCAATTTTTGAAAGTAGTGTTGACAGAAAAAAAAACATATATATATTAATAATAATGAACATATTTATTTTAGTTATAACTATAACATTTATGATCTTTTTAATTCGATTAGCATAAAGAATCGTAATCAAATTCTAAAACATATTTATAAGAAATTTGATGTTAATAAGGATATGCATATAAAAAAAACTAAATTATTTAATCTTAAAAAAATTGCCCAAAATTTTTTATAATCAGATTTATAAACAGATTAAATATGTACCATAAGGTGGGTCTGCAATCAATTTTTCAGGCAATATTTATTTACAGTTTTCAATAACAATAATTTTAGAATTCTCAGTTGTAATGATGGTGTTATTTTCTTTCAAATTAATAATAAAAAATCTGTTGAATTTGTCTTATCTTTCTAACCAGATTTATTGCAAACTACGATTAATACAAATGAAGTAGAGAAATTAGATACGTTTTTAAATTAAAAGAAAATAAAATTTTTCACGTAATGTATCTGATAAAAGGTATTAATAAAATAATTTCGAAAAATATTTGGAAAATTACTATTCATTGACTTTTTTGTGAATTCATTGAGTCTGGATAGTTTTAGAAATATAATTCATAATCAAATATTGCAAAATATTACATTTGTGACTAAAACATAGGACATTCACATTTCAAGCAGAATTTCCTTTGAATAATTTCAAGAATAATTTAAAATAAAATAACTATCAATATTTGAGTTTTTTTTTCCTTTCTAAAATTTTTATGTTTTGTTTCTAGATATTTTTGCGTAAATTTTGCTTTTAATTTTGTTTTTCTCTTTTTCCTTTATTTTTTGAAAACTTTTTCTTTTAATTTTTCGTATTTTGCTTTTATTTTTATCTTAAAATCCTTCAAATTTTCGCTATTAGTATTCATTGTGTCTGTTAGAGGGCTTTGCTACATATCCGGTTCTACCAAGAGTAGGAAATTCTTGTTTAGTAAGAGTTAGATTCATGTGATGTTTTTCAGTTTTTAATATAATAATCTGATGTTAAGGCTGTAAATCTTTTTTAATGTGATTGATTAATATTTCGGTGGTCCTTTTTCTGTGTTGTCATTGGTTACAGTTTTGGTGTATATTTATGTCTCTATATATTTTTTACTTAATTCCTTCTATTGCGACGTAGTTTTAATTTTGCATTTTTTTTTAAAATTTATGGAATTTCTATACTACCTTATGAAATGTTTCTGCTGGGATTGTAGTGCTTATAAAATATGACTTCATGGGCTAATTAGCTCAGATTTAAAATTTATAAATATTATATTTCCTTTTCTTTTGGGTTATTCTTTCTTTTTATTTCATTATTTTCCATATCTTGTTTGCACTTATTTTATGATTTGAATTTCATCTTCTAGATTTTTTGTTTTGTATTCTCTCAGGAATTTAATTTCTTCCTTAAATGTTCTAAGGCGTAATTTGCTTTTTCTTTTCACTAGATTTTTGCAATTAAATTTCTTTATTTCATTTTCCCTTAATCCAACAATTACTTGTATGTTTTTTTATAATTAAGAAATTTATAATAAGGAAAATTGGTTATGAATTAATTCTTGTTTCCTTAATAATTTTAACCGTTATTTATCTTCTAATGTAAGAACTATTTCAGCTTTCACTCATAGAGTAGCGCGTCTGTGTATATGTATATATATATATATATATATATATATATATATATATATATTATAAGATTATAATTAATCTATAACTCGACCTAAATTCTACTTCCTGTTTAATCCTTATTTTCTCGCCTTACATATTCGATTATAATGTTTAATAGTTATTATTATCAATGCCAAGATCACCCAAACTTAATATTCCAATCTCCTTTAATTTCCTTTTAAGGTCAAAGCCCAAATTCTTTCATGCGTTATCCTTAATACAAATCCTACAGTAAAAACGGCTTAATTAACATTAATTGCAATAATTACGCAATCCAGCCCCAAATTTCTTCAGCTTTCTTAGGGTTGCACTGAGTGTGATTCTATGATTTGAAGCTCTATACAAGAGTTTGATCATGAACGAAAAGAATTTTAATATCTGAAAGTCTTTAAACTTATCCGAATCGTCACAAAATCCTGCAAATGGAGATTTCAAACTGAAATTTGAAACTTTATCTACTGAAAAACAAAAAGTTTAAACAGTTAAAGATGTCATATTCATGAAATTGTTGCAGAGTAGTCTTATTGTTGCCGAATCATTTTTTCCTCTCTGATTGAATTAAGTTTGCCAGATTAAGATAGCTGTCATTTATAAATGAAAAACAAGAGCTGCGTCGAAATGGTAAACAAAAGAAATTGCTTCATCTACACCTACAGAGTATCTGAAAAGCCAAAAACTATTCCTAACCATCGTAATGTATCAAAAAAAAGTGAATACAGCTGTTTGAAAGAACATGGCAGATCATTCCCCCACTCCATTAGTCAATCAATAACTACATTGTTGCTTACAAATTTGGTGTTAATAGGCTGTCTTCTTTCATCAAAAAAGGAAATGAAAAATACCGTTGCTTCTGGAACATTATTGCGGACCAGAGGAAAGGGAGCCCCTGAATCCTTCCGAATGACTACAACAACAGAAGGAAATCAAACTATGCTCAAGGGTTCTGCTCCTGAGAAAACGGCAAAACCGATTGCCGCCAAAAGGACCCACAGAAAGCCGCTAAGAAGATTCCCCAATGCCAAGAAGCAATAGCTTTACATCCTTCTGTTTATTCGTAAATAAGATGTCAATCTATTATCAAACCAGCATTTCCTTTTTATGAGACTCTGAAAAATTTTAATGAGTCACATCTCTATATGATCATAAGCTTCCTGTATTTCATATTGCGTTATTTTCAATTCATTGTTTTTCCTACCATATCATAACCCTTGAAATGAATTATTACATCTGCATTAAGCACACTGAGATTGATTCATCCATTTCTTTCTGATTTGGGGGCACATTTTTAATTTTATTTTTCATTTGAATTTCTGAAATGTGGATAATGTTCAGTAAGTAACGGAATATATTATTTTTTCTATGTTTAAAACAGGTTGTTGGCCTCTTACGTTTATTGCATATTGAATCTGAATACTTCATTTTGTAAATTAGTTATTTAGTTTATGAGAAGAACTTTTAATTAAAAATTACTAAATGCGTATTGATATACAGAATTATTCAAAATGATTCCTCCAATTTCCAAAATGTGCATTTTCAAAAATAAACGACGCATAATCTTCAATAAAGCCTGAATGTAGGGAGAAAATAGGAAAGTTTGTTTACAAATGTTTGTTATAATCTCCTTTAGTAACGTATAATGTAAATTTAAATTCCATATGTAAATTCCTGCCAAATACATTGTAAAGTGTCAGTGGTAACTGATTGTACTGCAGCAGAAATTCATTGTTTAAGTTCAAATAAATTTGTGGATAATAGTGTTGCATATAATTTATCTTTTGCAAACTCTCAAAGAAAGGAATCGTAGGGTATATTAGGTGATTAGACAGGTAATCGCTATCAGGAGACTTCGATGACCAGCTGTGTAACATCAACTGCTAGGCAGCTCAGTTAAAGTTTCTGAAACAACTTTCATGAAATAGCTTCACGAAGAACAGAGGTGAGTCATCTATTTTTCGCAAAATAAAGCTTCCTTTATATTCGTGCATTACTTATAATTTTGCGTTGTTTATTTTTGAAAAAAATCAAATTTTGAAATATCTCTCTCTCAGATAAATAATTTTGAATAATCCTGTATAATAGCTGTTGAAATGTACATAACATGTAAATAAAATGAAATTTAAAAGTAGCAATTCCTTTTGTAAGCTTCTTAATTTAATTGAATACTTCCTTTTGATATGTTACACGAATCTGCAGTTTTGATAATAATTATTTCTGTTTAGCATTGATAAGAAATATGTAAGAAAGAAAGTTTGAAGGAGAATGCATTTTTGAGTGAGAAGGTGTACATTAGTCATTAGGGATATGATTTTAATTTACTAATACAAAATTTATTCACTTTTGTCGCAGCGAAAACAAATACGAAAAAGTTATATTGTATTCTTTCTTCTCCTCTGAACTTTCCCCTCTTTGTTATTTGTTTTACTAAGCAGTAACTCATTTCCTTTTAATTTTAATCGCATTATCTTTTGAAACTGTGGATTTGGATAAGATGGGGATATTTCAGGATTTTCTTTTTCCTGTAAAATTTATGTTTACATTTTAAACCAATTTCTTTCAATTTGAAGTTTAGTTTTTAGAACTATACAGCGCATAGGAGAGAATTCATTAATTTTTATTTTTGTTAGTGTCTTGAATTATTAAGATTAAAAAATTGTTTTATTTTTATTTCTATGTCTTTCATTGTTTACATATTATCATCCCTGAACATCTGTGAATTACGCACGCAGATTTCTTGGAGCAATGTATTGGAAATGAATTAAATTTCAGGCAATTTATAATAGCGCATTTGAGATTTAATAGGAAAAAATAAGAAATTTTGAATGAGATAGCAATAAAAACAAAGTCATAATCAGAGATTAAGAATATTTTTATACGATATTTTGAAATAAAAGTGAATGTTGCGATTTTATATTATGATTAAAGTGTGATTGAAAACTAAGTACTAAAAACGATGCGTCAGAAAAATTTAAGAATTGAATTAGAAAAGCAGACCATATTGCAATAAATAAATGCACTTTACGGTGTTTAAAATAGATGGATCATAATAATATTATGCTATTTTAGAATATTGTTTGATTGAATATTGCATAAATTGTTAAACTGAGATTATATATATATATATATATATATATATATATATATATATATATATAT